>JAGRRH010000033.1:0-204539 GCA_019154785.2 Nitzschia inconspicua
TAACTCTCATCATCATAACTCTCATCACTGTTTGTTGTCTGTACGATCGGATACATCGGATACATCATCATCACCGTCATGTTCGTCCTTTCCTTTCCTGACTCTTTTTCGCTTTCCTTGTGATTGTGACACACCCCACCGATGTACTCTTCATCGGCCTAACCTGCAAATTCATTTGTTTTTATGGCTCTCTTGGATGGGACCAAACTTTCCAAAAGTGTTGTTGCTCTGTCTTTCTCCCTTTCTTCTTGATCTTGACGACCGTTCGTCTCTTGTTCCTCGAGTGCCTCGTCGATCATTTTCTCGATATCTTCGCCATCGGAAGCTCCCGACGATGCCGACAATTTATCATGTGGAAGGTAGGTATCGATCTCTCGAAAGCCGGGGAACGCCTTGAACAACAAATGTTTCACCCTCACTTCATCATTATCGTCGATTTCGTTGGGACAGACATGGGGAACGTCATCGCTGGTCGATTTGTTCTTCGTCACTTTCTCGTATCCACAGAATGTACAGGCGGTGATTTTTCGATTCCCGTCCGCATATGTCGGTCTTTGATGAGACTGATGATTCCTTGGAGAAGCATCATGTCTCGTGTTCTCATTATTCTTGGATTCCTCAATACTGGTAGACGCATCCTCTACTGCTACTAGTGGACAGTATAGGTGAACAGGTTTTGCCAGTACAAGAGGATCTGGGGAGTTGTTTGGCCAGGAATCTTCAACGTCTCCAGAAAATGCAGTAGGGTCCCTCGATTCATCAATGCCATTGTTGAATGGAGGAATCGGAACGATAATAATATCATTATTATCATCATCTCGTTCGGGAGAATATTTGGTGGAAGGCGATCCATCTTCTATCTCAAGAGGACCGTCGTCATCGTGGAGTATGGTTTCCAGATATCTCTCGATATCGTCGAAATTCTCTGTGTCGTCGTTCCGACGGTGGAGGGAGGCATCAACTATCCTGTTCTCGGCACCGATTACCGGATCGTCATTACGAGTCGATGGTTCTGCCGGGATGGAAAACAAAAAATAATTGTCATCCATACTTTGGGATTCGCCTACACCCTCAAAGGTTGCTGTTCCTTCCAATGGTTGATATGCAACCTCTGTAGCTGTAAACGAATCCCAAACTATGCCGTCGTTTGCCGTCCCGGCAGAATCATGACCAACGTTGGCTTCGGTAGCATCGACATGTTGGTAGGATCGATCATTCAAATGCTGGCCGTCTGTGAATGAATCTGGTCGGACACCACTATGAAACGCTTGTACCAAAGCATGAAGGACCGTCTCCAGTTCTTCATCAATCATCCGCTCTTCATCGAAAAAGTAGTCAACCAACCAGCTCCGCATCGTGTTTCTACGTGGGACCGTCCCCAAGTCGAGCATTCGCCTCGCCAAAGTCGTCCGATGCATCGTTGCCATCGTCGGAAACACTGTCCCGATGTGTCGTTCCGCCATTTCAAACGCCTGCTGTGCGTCTCGCAAAAAACGGAGTTCCTCCATGAAAGAAGACGACAGAAGAGTGTCAAGTAAGTGGTCGATATCTTCTTCGGACAACAACAACAACAATGGTGGTGGTATTAGTTGTTGTTGTTGTTGTTGTTGTTGTTGTGGTGGTGGTGGTGGTGGATGACTGCCGCTCTCGTCGTCGTCCCCTCCTTCGTCGCCATCTGACGACAACTCCATGTGGGAGGTTTCGTCGAGCAAGCTCGAATAAGATCACCCCACAAGACGCAGGAGGCAGGAGCAACTCCGGGCCGGGCCAGATATTCATCCACCCTCCCGAAAACGGAAGATCCTTTTTTTTTTCTCCCCCTGTTCGCTCGCTTGCGTCGAGGTATCGACGCGCCGCTGCATCGTATCGTATCGTTCCCCGATAAACTTGAAAATGAGTTTCCGTTGCACTTCACGTGAAAATCGTAGTAGAGCACGACGTATGATTCTGCATTCCGCATCCCAATCATGCACCATACTCCGTAGAACTCTTACTACGAATTATATGATATACATATTGTTACGCTCTGCCTGTTGTCATCTCCGTGCTGCAACTCAGTAGTACTTGGAAGTCGAGGGGTTGACTTGTCCGTAGGAGAGCAAACGACGGCCGTCGCAGTTCGGGATGTCCGTTTGTGCTGCAAGGACTACTACTAGTAGACTTGTCTAGAGTCGAATTCTAAAAAAGAAGATTGCTACGAACATCGCTGTCCAAACGGATCGATGGACCGGGGACCTGGTGTGTGGAGCTATCAATTACTTTACGGAATATTTCCTACAAAGAGTCAATTTGCGAGTATAGAAACGAAAAAAAGTTGTATAGTTTGGTTCCAAGATCATAGATGTTCTGTGTATGTTACCCATGCCTTTCTACGTTGCTGTAGCATATCCATCCGACATCCCATACACAAAGACATTGACGCTTCCATTGTGTTAGTCTCTTTTTCCGAATTCACTGCTTATCGCTTTCCTCCAAATCGGGGAGGAGGAGTTCGGACACGTCGTCCCTCTCTGGATCGTCCACGGACAACACGTTGATGGACAGCGGCTTCGACACAGTAAAACATTTTCAAATACAGCTTGGGAAGTTGGTATTCTTGGTAGGCCGACGCTTCCTTAATATCACGCAAAGAGGAGGCATCCACAATGTTTCGGACAATGAATCGCTTGATGGCCTTGTCTTTGGGGATGGCTTTGCCAGTTGACACGCAACGAACACGCTTCACGTGTCCTCGTCCGTGCTTGTTGCGTCCGTGATTGCGTCTTTTTACGGTCATGATGGAAATACGAAAAACTGAAGATCACAAAGAGAACGAAAAACAAACGTGAGAAACAAACTGGGTCCGTCCGGTAACAATATTTGTGACCGCTGCGGGAGGTCTCATCAACAGGTCAACAGGGTGGATATCATGAGTGAATGAATAGAAGCACAAGAATCATCACTGCGTCTGTCATCCCTAGCAAATCTACGTCCGTTGTGAAGGTGAAACCGCAACCCATGTCGAGGAGATCTTCATTGTAAGAAACGGAACAGCGCTCCGATTTACAACACTATCATCAGTGCAAAAACGCAGCTTGTTGTTGCTCCGACAGTGGTCATCCATTCACTCGTTTGCACTTCCTGTGACAAACGGCCAAAGACCATTGATCATTCGTACCTCGAAACTGTAGCTGTAAGGCTGTAGTAGCACAATCCGGAGTGATGAACCTTGGCAGTGTTGTTACTGCCGTGCTTTCGAACCGGAGGTTTTCTCGGATCAATCAGCCCGTAGAACTCTGGTTAGAATTGTACCGATGATTTTAGTACGCGAGTAAGTTGAGTAAAATAACAGTCGACGGAGTCGAACTACGGTAGGTACATAATTCTATTCTATGATACCGGTACATAGCCTGCGTTCATACGGTACTTTAACAGTTACTACGTACGGAGAGGTACTACGTTAGGACGTCCGGTACTTTTGGTAAGTATACGGTCGTACCGTAGTAGAACCAAACTTCGGTATCATCAAATAACCGGTAGCAAGTGGAGGAAATTCTTACAGTTATTAGTCAATCGAAATTGAAGAAGCTGAACAGTTAGTATATAACATCAATAAATATTACTGTAGTAGTATAACAGAATGTATTCTATGCAATGAAAAATCATCTCTCTAGCTAGAGTCTCTCTCCCCGATGCAGAAGGACGCCCGCAAGTACTACAACATTTCCACCACGACAAAGAACAATATTCTCGTATTTGTATCGTACCACCAGTGCTACTGACGTCTTTATTGTCGGTGGATCAACCTGCATTATTGAGTAGCCATGATATTATGTTGTGATTTGTTCAGCAGCATTGGATTCCCAAAGTCTGTAGATCGCAATGGAACGAAAAGAAAACAGATGGTAGAAGGAAATTCATTGGTGCCAAATCGAAGTGAGAGCCACCCCCAAAAGATTAGCTGCGTTACGTCCAGTTTTTGTGATTTTCCACTGGTGTATGCACAAGGAAGGGACGTGGACACCTAGACGCTATATGTAAAGTTCACATTTGTTGTACAAATTGTGCCTAGGCTAGTACCTAAGACCGGTTCCATCTCCGACATGGTGCCTGTGGTCACTCTTTTCTTACTTAGTTGTCTATTATCCGTAGCTACTGAGTCGACAGGTTATGAACCCTTGTGAAGTGTAGATATCGTCTGCTTCCTTGTAGTCCATCTCCTACCACCCTTGAGTGTAGATATCGTCTGCTCTTGCGGTCCTGGTGTTATCAATCCTTCTGATTCCCTCACGAAGCCGACTGGTT
Organism: Nitzschia inconspicua; assembly: GCA_019154785.2. Taxonomy (NCBI): domain Eukaryota; phylum Bacillariophyta; class Bacillariophyceae; order Bacillariales; family Bacillariaceae; genus Nitzschia; species Nitzschia inconspicua. Next base: position 4,285 of record JAGRRH010000033.1, read on the forward strand.
GGGTTCTGCATTCCCGTCACTGCCGGCGAATTATGGGTCACTACTATTGTTGATCCTCTTTCATGTTTCATTTTCATGCTTTTATTTTCTCCACATTACATATTCTACATTTCCTTTTGCTGGTTTTTTGGGCACCATTTGTACATTTGATGATCTCCTCACAGGTGTTTCGATCAGGGGAGGGTGTTGTACAAATTGTGCCTAGGCTAGTACCTAAGACCGGTTCCATCTCCGACATGGTGCCTGTGGTCACTCTTTTCTTACTTAGTTGTCTATTATCCGTAGCTACTGAGTCGACAACATTGATCTCGTAAAGGGAGCAAACTCTTCTTACGATGGACGAATCCTTTGCAAAGTATATATTGCCATCCATTCGGCGGCTTGGTCCTTTTCGCTGCTTGCGGCCATCTGCCTACTAGGTTCCATAGTAAGTAGGTACCATCAGCAGCAGTGCAAGATTGCTCATACCCCCGTCCGGCATTATCAGATTTCTATTTTCTCAGTGAGTGTAACATTGAAACTTCATCAAAGGTAGCAATATGACAATCAACAATGGGTACAAAAATTGTTTTTTACGTTGTACACAAGGACGGGACTTGGACACCAAGTTGCTGCATTTGGAGCAACATTTTTACATCCATATCGTAGAGGGAGCAAACTCTTAGCAAAATCGATGTATCGTTTCCAAAAAATATTTCTCTTGGTGAGAGTTTGGGTGCTTTCCATTCCTCGAGGAATCGACGATTGGTATCTCGTTTGGAACTGCCGTGTTCATTCCCATCGCTGGCGGGCGTTTGTAAGTTTCGAGCCGTAGCACCATCATCGATAGTACGAGATTGTACATGCACTTTCGGTGGTTTAGCACCGGCAACCCGACAGAAGGTATCCAAATTTGCAAGGTCGATAAGATGAATCGGAACATCATCTCTCTCCAAAACGCCATCATACAATTCATAGACTTGTGGCAACATGTGCAAATCTAGAAAGTCAAATCTCGTTTCATTCATGTTGTGGTTGTTGGTACGATCACCAGTATCATCAAGTAATTTTCCTTGCATCTTATCCAAAACGCAACGAATGAATTCCACGGGACGTTCATCTTGGGACAAATAGGGGACACAGGGCATTAGTTTTTGCCTTCGACTGTCCATGGACAAAACTTGACCCACACCGGATAAGAATCGCACTGCTGGATCCCTAACAAAACTAAAAATGTGAGCCGTTCGGGAGGGTGGTGACGCAGTTTGTTTTTGTGCAGCAGCGATGCTACCCCGTTGAATCCACTTTGTAGTTTTGCGACGAAACCGATCGGGGTCTTCACTCCTGCGGCTGTGATAATAAATGTCGACGGAAGAAAAATTTGAGGATTGAAATTTGGTGAATTTCATCGACGTTCCACCGGCCTTGTGAACATGAATGTAAAGGTACTCCTGCCTATTTGGAAGGGTAGAATTGGTGGATTCGTTATGCTTCTGTTTGAAATGCATGTAGGCTGACTTGAGGCTTCGTTTTAATGAATAAATAGTTGTCTATCCATTGAGTGTTGTTTGGAGACGAATGGAGAAAGTCGTAGGGAGAAAAGATAGCGGTTGGTAGGTTTTCCAAAATGGTCCCCTCAGTGGAATATGGGTAACTGTACGCAAGAGGGTTGTTGTTGTCGTTGTCAGTGGCGGAGTTAGCGTAGACGTTGACATTGTTGAAAATATTGTTTCCAATGGAGATCCTATACGACGGAGAGAGCCTTCTCCATAGTATCACCATGTCTGCAAAGATCAGGAAGGAAAGGACATACACTTTATTAACAGTTAGGCCCATAACAACAACTTATCATCATGCTGAAACAAAGCAAATCACTGTTTGGCTAGTAGTCGCTCCGTTTGTTGATACACTGGAAACAAGTCTGATCACTCTAACAGTTAGCGAATATAGAATGATTTTTACAGTAACTGCTGGAATACAACCATATCTCTTGGTAGTAATTATCAAACGACAGGGGGGAGAAAGAAAATTTGAAACTATCGCCAACAGAGAAGAGAACGACAATTACCGCTCTTTCGGTGTATGACATGATACCCCGTCGTATGAGTACTGTACTACTCCGGAGTACGACGTTGCTCGGAGTAGATCGGTGGACAAAAGTTCGCACATCAGACGGCTCGCTCGAGTAAGGCAGCCAATCATCAAATTGGCAAGAAGCAGTCTTCGCACGCAATTTTATCATACTCTACCAGAGAATTATTTTCTCGAATTTGGAAGGAGCAACTGTTTATAAATTAACAGTAAACAAAAACTGTCGACAAAGTATGAGTATGTTATTGACAAAAACGAAATCAACCCTCTAGTTGTAGTACCAGCACTACATACCTATCTAGTTGGATTCTACCTCCTCATCTGATCCTCCGTTATGGTTCTTGGTCCGCATCATGGATCGCACTTCGGCCCGAAGTCGGTCCTGTAGTTCCTTCTTGTTCCCACTGACTTTGAGTCCACGTTCCTTGAGAATTTCCTTCAGTCTCGATACCGTCAGTGTGGAAATGGGATCCATCGCATCTTCCTTCTCGTCTTGAATGACTGCTGTACTTGTACTGCTGGCTGACTCGTTGGAAGAGACGGACTCTGCCGAATCATGAGACTTGTTCACTGTGGGAATCGTTGACGATCCTTCTTCTTTGGGATCCCGCTTGGTTGAAGATGTCTTGTGCCAGGGTGAATCCGTGTCCAGAAACGGTATCGATGGTTGGGTGGGTTTTTGGTTCGAAGACGTTGTGGTTCCAACAGCAGTTGCTGCCGATTGCGCCTCATCTTTGGAAACAGCCTGTCCGTAACTGGAAAAAGGGACCTGTTCTCCGTCATTGTTCGTGATCCATTCGGATCCATCTTCCTGTCGAGTAACTTCTTTCATCAATCCTGCCTTTTGGAGACTGTCAAAGGACGACTTGGTCACATTCAATCCCGACGAAAACATGGACTTGTCGACTAGACTCATATTGAGATTGTCAATGTCCACCCCAAGACTTGCTGCATATTCCCGAATGTTCAGTTCTTCTGGTTCGTCATACTTGCGATATGACACTTCCTCCTCGTCGTCCTTGTAAACACCGTTCCAGTCGTATTCGACGACGTCAAAATCATCTTGGGGTGTACGAATTTGCTTTTCAATGGTGACAGTCACTTCTCGAAAGGTTGGTCCCGCCTCTTCTTGCGTTTCTTCTTTGACAGTATCTGTGAGTGGTGATGGTTCGGGATCGGATATGACCCAAAAGGTTCCATCCAGAACGATCTTTCCACGCAACGGTCGGGTTGGATCCAACAAGCAGATACTACTATCATCGTGATGATCCACAATATTGTTACTCGTCTCATGGCTGTTCTGTCGTTTCTGTAACAACCGCAAATCAATAGAATCGGATGTGGCCTTGAAATGAATATCCTTCGCGCGTGTGTCTTTGGGCACCTGAACGGTGACTTCGATTTCAAAGGCTTCCTCGTGCCAACGATAGTTGGTGGCAATTCCATCGCCACTGTAGAGAGGAATATGACGACGGCGATGGCGAATTCTTGGATGGACCGATGATGATGACGAGGACGATATTAATATTGCGGGATGGAGTGAGAAAGCTGTCACTGTCCATGTCGACTCCATCCAATACGAAGACGACACCATCCAAGCAGAAACCAACAGAACAAGAACCGGAGGACAGGACTGTCTTGTCATCGTGACTATGATGTTGTTGATACCGTCAATTCTCTCTTTCGATACGATAAATCTTGATACTGTCTTTCATCAATCAATGTATGTATACGGCCGAAAGGATAAAATGGGATATGATGCGATCCGAGACAATCCGATCGATGATGATGATGATCAGTTTGTTTTTGACTGTGACCATCGAACAATCCAACATTATTTGGCCTTATTTAGATTCACAAACATCCACAAACATGCACACAAGGCAATCAAAAAAATGGAACTTTGGAGGGATCCAGATGGTGAATGGTGGTGACGGCGACGCCAATTTACTATCACCTTATCCTTAACGGATTATCAGATTGAACTCTCTCGCTATTAGAGTGTAGTAGGTTACATCCAACCTCCTCCTCTGACCTATTGTATCGCTATCTTCTCCTTATTATGTACTACGGAGGACAATCATAATAATATATAGACTGACGAGGCGCAGCCAAGACGTAAGACATAGCAACAAACTGATCCCCCCCTGAGTGGATCACCTTGTCGTGGTAGGGGGGCTTAACCCAGGTTCGTCAGAGCCTGGGGAACTAACTGTAAGAATCCACAGACGATCTAGCAGTGCAACGGAAGAGATCGTCCCAGCGGTAGTACAAACTACTGCTGTCTTGTGCATGGCATCATACAGAACCGGTGACCGACCGGAAAGATTGTGTTTCTCATATTTAGCCGGAAGGGGGCTAAGGGAGAGGAGGAAGAGTGCTAAATGCATGATTCCTGATAGAGTTGTGGTGGGCACTGACATTTCTGTGGAAGAAATGGCATCATAACTCAGCCGAGTGTCAAGTGCATAGGGACGGTAAAATTTCATTGGAAATATTACTGGTGCTTGGAATGGAAGGCTTCTTTTACACGTACAATCCGCCCTATTGGGTTGCAACAGGTAAAAGATATCAACACACCCAACACAATTTATGTGGTCAATTGCTGCCTTCCCAGCATTGTTTTTGGAAGATCACGCCATATCTGACAATCACTGGTTTGGACTTTTCCTCATTCGTGAGGTTTTTTGCCTTTCCAGTACTGAGTGGTGGGCAACAGGGTACTGAGTGGAGGGAAAGCTGTTGCATAATTTGCCCCGCCCCCTTGGGGCCAGGCGGGTGAGTCAACTTCTTAGATACGGAACTGCCGGTAGCTAGTAGTTGGCATAGCCATAAAATAGATTTCATTATTGACATTGACTCGATTCACAGGCTTCTGGAAAATACCTCGAAAATTCCCCTTTCGATGGGAAATCACTTTTTGACGATCTTTTTCATACAAACTTTGACAAAAACGTTACGAATCATATCATCCATATGCAAGCAGCAAAATCAAGTTAAAAATTGGTCCAACAACAGGCAGAATGACATAGGACATTGACTCGATTCACAGGCTTCTGGAAAATATCGTAAAAACACCCCTTTCGCGCGTAATCGGTTCGTATAAATATCTCGACTCGGTGGGAAAGCACTTTTTGACGATCTTTTCCACACGAAATTTGACAAAAACGTTACGAATCATATCGTCCATATGCAAGCAGCAAAATCAAGTGGAAAATCGGTTCGTATAAATATCTCGGCGGGGTGGGAAATCACTTTTTGACGATATTTTCCATTCAAACTTTGACAAAAACGTTACGAATCATATCAACTATATGCAATCAGCAAAACAAATTGAAAATCGGTTCAACATCAGGCAGAATGACATAGGACATTGACTCGATTCACAGGCTTCTGGAGCGGTAGCTAGTCGTCGGCATAGCCATAAAATTGATTTCATTATCGACGTACGACTAGTAGCAACAAACTGAGACTTGGATTGACCACGGCTGAATTAGTAGTAGGCGGCGGGAGCGGCGGGGGTATGAGATAGGCGGATGAACAAGAAGTTTTGGACTTACTGTTACGACTAGTATTACTAACAGTTAAGCATCTTTCTCTACAGTAGCTAGCTAACTAGTAGCTCTACCTAATACATTATACTACTAGTCGTAACTGTAAATACATACTGATGTACATTACTAACACTAACGGGAAGGGTTCTTCCATCATTACAAAAGAGTTCGCCTTTCAATTGAGAAGAGAAAGGCAGGGGCCGTTGCTGCCGCTGTTAACGAATCACGAATCAAATCGATCCTCCCAGCTCCCAGTGTTGCCAGAGAATGCCTGCTGATCTAACTGGAAATTGCGATGCGTGTGAATTTGGTCGGAGTGTCCGAGCTCATAGGTTTTAATTATCATCCAGAAAGATAGAGAATCGTATTATCTTTCATTTATCATTGTGCACTTCGGTACGTACGAGTTGGCGTTGGGAATGCATAGTAATTTCCGTTGAATCCAGAGGCAATTAATAAAATTCGAGTATTCAACTGTCTGGGCGATACAGCGTTTCTGAAACCTAAATAGAAACGCAATAAGTAAGTATGGCAAGTGTTCATTGGCAGTAGGTATTGTACTGAAGTTTTAATATGAGAGCACTTAAAAGCAGAGAATCATCTTCATCACATTGTTGGGCCTTAACGGCCCTCAAGCTTTCTTCTGTTGGACTGGTTCTACCATGAAACCGTTGGTTGTTTCTCTGACCACTGGGGTGTAACCTTGCTTGGTATTGACGTTTGTAAAGACTTCCCACCAAAAGTTTAAAATCAAGCAAAAGCAACGCTGTGAATAGTTGTCAATAGCACCGATCGTTATGCCGCCAATAACGAATAATCGTCCGTATCGCTCTGTTGTAACGATACCATCGACAATGAAACGCCAAACACATGGAACTGATACTTCTAGTAGTAGAAGAATTTCGAGATCAAAAGTAAAGAGACGAAGGAGGTGCTCTTTGTCTTTACTCAGGTTGTGGCTGATGTTCATAGCAGCTGTCGTTTTAAGCCTTCTGCAATATGACGTGTTACGGAAATTATATAAAATAAACGATGACAATGCCATATCTGATACTTACTCCTTGTTGACCACCAGCAAGCGAGCATTCATCTATGCATCCAAAATAAAAACAAATTCGAAGTCACCACCTACTGATTCGCGTAGGATCCAATCATCAAAAGATACAAGCAGAAATCTTCAAATGCTTCCACCGCCGGCTTCTGATGATGATGCTCTGTCATCAACAAATGACGACGAGGCAACCGATGACGACCTTGGTCCTTTTCAAAACGAATATGCCGAAGGGGGGGACGACGATTCTATCCGGGAGGACTATGCAAACCTGGATCAAGTCGACAAACTACGACAGATCCCGATCTCCCCATCTTATACCGAGGAAAATGATGACGATAGCAGTAGTAACAACACTTATGGGAACGGGGTAACGACAAATGGACAGTCATCCCTCTCCATCTCAGGAAACTCTTCCATGATTACGCAAACATCTTTCAATTATTCCAAATCATCCTATTACAACCTCGGCTTGGTCCGTGCCATCGGCAACGCATTACCCCCAAGACATGACGCCAACCAGACGTTACGAAATTTGGAATTCATCCTCAAATACGAACCGGACTTTGAACAAGTACATAAACATTGGGTCTTCAATCGCATCGTCGACCAGGACTTGCTGGAACGTCTCCTGAAAATGTTACAGCGGTACAATCAAACATCGTATACCGTCATTCCGTTTGTCTTAAAAGATTATGCCAAGAAACAATATGAGTTCTTAGAAGGTCACTGGTTAGATGAGTTGGACATGATCCATAACAAAACCTTTTTCACTGACGATTGGAGGGATAATGAAAGAGCCAGATATTATGACATCATTCAAGATCGAAAGAATTTGTATGTCACCAATCAAAACAACGCCCGAAACTTTGCCATGGAATGGTATATGCTACCAAATGGCACTGTGCCAGATGTTGATTATGTTCTTCCGTGGGATGGAAACTGCTTTCTGACCCAAGCAGCTTTTGTCAAATTGCAACACGATTTGATCCGATGGAATTCGGATCCCATCGCAGCCTACAAAAGAGCATCACATGGAGAATTTTTGTCTAATAGTACAAATCCCAAGATCCGCTCACTTTTGAAAGAACCAATCAAATATTTTTACACACCGATGGATCGATTACTGGTGGGCAATGAAGTTTTGTTGGATCCCAACTACATACCTAGGTTGGACGAGGAACCACAGATCATTTTTCATCGCACTGCTGTGGGACGTTTTGATCCTTCTCTTCGATATGGCAAGAAAAACAAGGTTGAAATGCTCATTCGATTGGGGATCAAGGGGCCATGGGATATCTATGTCAAAAACTCTGAAGATGCATCAGCTCCTGTCCTTTCTGATTGGACTGGTCCACCACCACCTGCTGGCTGGGTGACCCGGTTGTTTTCTGGGAAACGTCGGTTGGAAAAGAAGAACAAGTCATCTAAACGTGTAAAGGCCCGGACTGATGGTATGACTCGCATGCTACAACGACTGGATCTGGATGTTGCCACCAAAGTGCATGGCTGGAATTCAAGTACATGGATGTTTTATGATCGAGGGATATTGGCCAAAGAGGCAGAGTTTTGGGTGAATGCACAACAGCACAATGGAAGAAACCAAAATGGAACAAGTCCTTCAGCAGACTCAAACAGCAGTCTCTACAATCTCATCCAAAATCTGATAGCACATGCTGACCATGCCTTGCATGCAGGTCCTTGGTCAGTGATGGACAAAGAGCCATGTGGTTGTGGCAAACACAACGATTGCCATGATTATTATAGTTTCATAGGTCCAAATGCAATGTCTGTCAAAAAAGCAACCAATCTGCCGATGTGCAATAACGATGCTGTGCGTTATGATCGCTCCAGACTGGAAGCATTTCAATACAACACCACCATTTTGGCATTGGCATATACAATCACCAGACAACGGTCCTATGTTGAAAAAGCTGCTGAGAATATAGTAACTTGGTTTGTAAATCCCAAAACTCGAATGAATCCACGGCTGGGGGTTGAGTGGCAAAGTGGAGCAAACCAAAGCTTCATCACCAAGTATGGAGTGATTGAGTTCAAAGATGTCTACTACTTTTTGGATGCTTTGCGCATTGTGGAAGAATCGGGTGTTTTGAGTGAAGACCAAACAGACAGTGTCATATTGTGGTTTCATGAGTATCTAGATTGGCTGCTTGTCTCAAAGGACAAGGAGTCCAGGAGAGGAGGATTGGGAGCCTATTTTGAACCAAATCACCATGGTTTGTTTCATGACATTCAAGTGATCTCTGTGGCATCCTATATTGGCAAGCTTACATTTGCCATTTCAACGATTCATGAAAGTATATCACGCCTACTTACCCAAGTCTCCAGCAAGGGAGAGCTGAGAAACGAACTGGGCTTAAGCAACTGTGAGCACTGGCAAGCATTTACACTGCAGGGTTGGTTTACTTTGGCACGGATGGCCAGAAAAGCTGGAGTAAATTTGTGGAACAAGTTTAGGTCTCCATCAGACCCTGATCTAGGAACAACTGCAATTCAGTCAGCTCTTTGTCGTGCTGCAGAATACACTATCCCTCTTCTAAGCCACCGCCCAATATGCAATGACAACAATGCCCAAAGGGTAGAAGATGTATCAAGATGGTTTCTATTGTATCTTGAGGTGCAGCACCACTGTCCCAATGCTGTAATCAGGTATCCTAGCTTCTTGTGGCCTGACTGGTGGCTATTGGATAGCTTTCCTGAAGCTCCACTTGGTGATGCCTTCAAAATGAATCCTTTGTACTCTCAAGGCACTGGCATTGCACCATTTTGGAACCTTGGATTGTACGATCATGAAGTATCAATGCTCAATAACCCACGGCAGATGTTTCCCATAATGCAGTTTCGTACATGACTGAAATGGATGTGACAGCATTTTGTTGATTGTGACGTTCTTTCTTTAGAGGCATTACATTTGAGAGCTCATTAAGACACTAACTAAGGGACGAGTAACATATTATGGAGATTGATTTCATATTGGAGACGGTTGTGGGCACCTTTATGATGGAGTGGATTGACAAAATTGGAAGGATTCGTCCATCGTGTTACTAGAATGTTTGGGACAAGCAAGAACCAGATGATGTCTGCATCACATCAGATAGTGTATCACTTCCCAAAACAAAAAAATAATAAGCATATCAGATCGAGCATGATCAGGAGAGTTTAGAAGATCAGTGAATCTCATGCGTAGGAATGAGACATTTGATTCGGTACGTGGCAAAGTCCAGTTGGATAGACGAGAGTCGTTGCCAACACTGTTGGAGGCAAGGTTGGCACAAGAGCCACTGGTAGTGAGGATAGTATCGTTTGGAAATCCAAACTCTTCAACAGTCATGTAAGAGTAGTTTTTATTTTGGTGACGAGAGAAGAAAAATGGCGCCTCTTCCTCCCAGATATCATTGTAGAAATTTGTGTCATCACCAGGGCCCTCCCACATCAAATCAGCAGATCTCGTTTTTCATACGAATTTGCCTACGTGACTATTGGTAATTTCTTCAAAGAGGTGCAAGAAGATGTCGAAATTCGATAAGAAATAGGTCTTTTTTTCTTTTCCAAGTCATCAGTTGCCAATTTCATGTGGAAGTCCGAAGGAATTAGAGAATGTGTGTTTGTATGATTTTTGGCCAAATGGAGTGCCTGAGGACCTGCAAAAAAGTCTAAATTGAGGTCTACTACTACCTAGTTATTGTGGTAACAAGGAGTCCTCACATACCTACGTAGAAATACTGGAGGAGACATACTAGCTAGTAGAGTACGGTAGTAAAACTCGTAGCCACCGGTTGAGTTCACAACTCCGAGGACGAAACTAATGCACTACGGCATTAATTTGCAATGGAAGTACTCCGAGTTCCAAGTACCGGTAATCTTGCTCTCTAGTAGAAGGAACGCCACGGCTGCCGAAGTGCCGCTCCATCTCAGCAAGTTTTGCAAGTCCGAAACAACAACACAGCAAATTCATCTCCTGAATTACATTCGACAAACGCTGTTGTATTCAGATTACAATCGTTTTGCTTGATTTGTTTTTCATTTGCTTCTTTGTTTATCATGCCAGCTGTTAGGGAAGGTGGATTGTTTGGGGTCGTGCCAAGGCGAAAGCTGTTCATGTCACAAGCAAGGGCGAAAAGCTGTGATCGGTCAACGCCATGGTCAGTTCTGCTACCAATCGTTCCACTACTACTGTTGTTGCGGAATATGACTTTGGTGGAGGTGTTGCTGTTACCAATAATAAATGTCTCTTTATTTGTAGCCTTCATGCAGTTTCAAATCAGCAGTTTTCGCCCGCCGAGTCTTCAGAACGTCAATCATCGAACACCAGACGAGCCCCCTGGAACAAACATCGATGACAATCCCACTGGAAGCAAAAATCATAACGCTCCAGTCAATTTTGTCCGGTTGCTCCCATGTTGGGCCGTCGTACTGTCCGTCAAACTTGTCATGGTCCCGAGTGGTCAACGGTTTAGTCCAGTCCAGTCCCTCTTCGTTCACGGTCGGTGCGTACTACCATTGCAGAAGAAACGGTGGGACCTGGAGATAAAATCCAGCATCGTTGTCTCGCCTTGATTAGTTTCTGCTGATGTTCCCGCCATTGCAATTGAACTTGATGCATCAGTGGATGAACGAAAAACTTCAGAAGATCATCCCCCTTCGGGGAGTGCAAACCAGATATGATGGCTTTAATCTGTGTGGACAGGGATCGCGAACACTTCATAACCAACCGTTCGTTGTTGGTTGAAGGCGATCCTCATCTGCGCATTGGTTGGCGACGATGCGGCGGTATGTTTGCCAAAGCTGAAAGATGGTCCCTACCCCACAGGCATGCAACATTTACCATGATAACTGTGGTACAATCCACCAGAGTTATTGTCATCGTCAGGATGATCTACAGATTATGAGGACGATTGAGACAAAGAATTTGGCGACCAGGGTTGGGTCGAGTACTATCCGCACTTGAGGAATGTGCTTTGTCGATGCTTGACACATTCAGAATTCTACTTCTGGATACTGCTAGCAGAAGAGATGATTTAACAACTCTTATGATGAAGGTCCAAGTCGGTGGTCGACCGGTGGTGCTCCGCAGCACCTGTTTTTAGTAGTATTAACAAGTAGTAAAAGAGGTGCTGGTCACTGGTCGGTCGGGTATCGAAGCTCATCTCATCTCATCTCACTTCAACAAAACGCAAGCGGAAGGTGAAGGGAGTCATTATGGAGAAGCAGCTTCATCAACGATGGGTTTGTATGATAGCGTGTGCTACTACTACTGTCGTAGTACCAGTAGGTAGAGTAGGGAAGGAAGCAAGGGAACGGCAACAAAGTTGGCGATGAATGTTGTTGAAGTGGGTCTCTACTACCTACTACCGGTACTACTAGCTAGTAGAATCGTTTTCTTGAATCGGGTGAGCAATGAAATGATACAACGACTTTTTTATTACTAGATAGGAAGTATGTGTTAAGTCTCAGCATCTATGAAAGCACTTTAATATATGCTACGTTATCCCACGGCTGTCCCGTTAATTACGAGAACGATAAATTTCATTGAAGTGTCCGAGCTCCAGATATTGACAGTGAACGGGGTGATATTATCTTCACAGTCAAGATAAAGATTCATACTTAAATTAAATATTTCCCTTTATTTGGAATTTGTCCTTGCAAACTTCTCCACGAAGGAGTCGTCGTTGGAGGTACGATTTCCCTTGGATCCATCGCCAATTAACTGTGAACTTCGACAAATACCAACGATAAGGTTTTAATTGACTGTGAGGAGAGAACGGTTCGGGCGATGCAGCGTTTTTGACGCACTAACTGATAGGCAACAAGCCAGCGGTTCATCTGTTCATTGGCAATAGGTTGTCTACTATCGTTGTGAGAGGATCATCGTTACACTGTTGGGCCTTTGCTTTTGGACTGATTTTATTGTGATTGCGAAGCCGTTAGAAGGTAGTAGTTTCTAAACCCACTGGGCGGTACAAACCTTGTTATTGAGGTTGGTAATGCTAACGGTACTCTATTTGGAGTAGCTACAACTAGCTAGTAAAAGACTTCCCACCAAAAGTTCTGCAGCAAGCAAAAGCAACGCTGTGAATAGTTATCAAAAGCTTCCATCGTTATGCCGCCCATAACGAATAATCGTCCGAATCGCTCCGTTGTAACGATGCCATCGACAATGAAACACCAAACAGATGCAATAGGTACTACTATAGGAATTTCGGGATCAAAAGTTAAGATACGAAGGAGGTGCTCTTTGTCTTTACTCAGGTTGTGGCTGATGTTCATAGCAGCCGTCGTTTTAAGCCTTCTACAATATGACGTGTTACGGAAATTATGTAAATTAGATGGTGACAATGCCATATCTGATACTTACTCCTTGTTGACAACCAGCAAGCAAGCATTTGTCTCTACATCCAAAATGAAAACAAGATCGAAGTCACCACCTGCTGATTCAGAAGATGCAAGAAGAAATCTTCACAAGCTTCCACCGTCGGCATCTGATGATGATGACACTGATGACGATGAAATTGACAATCAAGATTCACCAAAAACCGAATATGCATCTGACGACGAAAACACAGACGACGAGGCAACCGATGACGACCTTCATCCTTCTCAAAACGAAAATGCCAAAGGGCAAGAAAAATCTATCCAAGAGGACTCTGCAACCTTGGATCATGTCGGAAAAATACGACAGGTCCCGATCTCAACAACTTATGCCGAGAAAAATGATGACGATAGCAGAAGTTATGAGGATAGCAATGAAGACAACACGCCTGAAGACGAGATGACGACATATGAACAGTCCTATCTCTCCATCACAGAAAACTCTTCCATGATTACGCAAACATCTTTCAACTATTCCGAATCGGACTATTACAAACTCGGCTTGGTCCGTGCCATCGGCAACGCATTACCCCCAAGACATGATGCCAACCAGACGTTACGAAATTTGGAATTCATCCTCAAATACGAACCGGACTTTGAACAAGTACATAAACATTGGGTCTTCAATCGCATCGTCGACGAGGACTTGCTGGAACGTCTCTTGAAGATGTTACAGCGGTACAATCAAACATCGTATACCGTCATTCCGTTTGTCTTAAAAGATTATGCCAAGAAACAATATGAGTTCTTAGAAGGTCACTGGTTAGATGAGTTGGACATGATCCATAACAAAACCTTTTTCACTGACGATTGGAGGGATAATGAAAGAGCCAGATATTATGACATCATTCAAGATCGAAAGAATCTGTATGTCACCAATCAAAACAACGCCCGAAACGTTGCCATGGAATGGTATATGCGACCCAACAGCACTATGCCAGATGTTGATTACGTCCTTCCTTGGGATGGGAACTGCTTTCTGACCCAGGCAGCTTTTGTCAAATTGCAACACGATTTGATCCGATGGAATTCGGATCCCATCGCAGCCTACAAAAGAGCATCACATGGAGAATTTTTGTCTAGTACAAACCCCAAGATCCACTCACTTTTGAAAGAACCAATCAAATATTTTTACACACCGATGGATCGATTACTGGTGGGCAATGAAGTTTTGTTGGATCCCAACTACATACCTAGGTTGGACGAGGAACCACAGATCATTTTTCATCGCACTGCTGTGGGACGTTTTGATCCCACTCTTCGATATGGCAAGAAAAACAAGGTTGAAATGCTCATTCGATTGGGGATCAAGGGGCCATGGGATGTCTATGCCAAAAACTCTGAAGATGTTCGTGATGAACACATTTCTGATTGGATTGGTCCACCACCACCTGCTGGCTGGGTTACCCGGTTGTTTTCTGGCAGACGTCGGTTGGAAAAGAAGAACAAGTCATCTAAACGTGTAAAGGCCCGAACTGATGGTATGACTCGCATGCTACAACGACTGGATCTGGATGTTGCCACCAAAGTGCATGGCTGGAATTCAAGTACCTTTATGTTTTATGATCGAGGGATACTGGCCAAAGAGGCAGAGTTTTGGGTGAATGCACAACAGCACAATCAAAATGGAACAATTCCTTCAGGAGACTCAAACAGCAGTCTCTACAATCTCATCCAAAATCTGATAGCACATGCTGACCGTGCCTTGCATGCAGGTCCTTGGTCAGTGATGGACAAGGAGCCATGTGGTTGTGGCAAACACAACGATTGCCATGATTTTTACAGTGTTTTTGGACACCAGGCTACTTCTGTCAAAAAAGCAAGCAAGCTTCCAATGTGCAATAACGATGCTGTGCGTTATGATCGCTCCAGACTGGAAGCATTTCAATACAACACCACCATTTTGGCATTGGCATACACAATCACCAGACAACGGTCATATGTTGAGAAAGCTGCTGAGAATATAGTAACTTGGTTTGTCAATCCCAAAACTCAAATGAATCCACGGATGGGGGTTGAGTGGCAAAGTGGAGCAAACCAAAGCTTCATCACCAAGTATGGAGTGATTGAGTTCAAAGATGTCTACTACTTTTTGGATGCTTTGCGCATTGTGGAAGAATCGGGTGTTTTGAGTGAAGACCAAACAGACAGTGTCATATTGTGGTTTCATGAGTATCTAGATTGGCTGCTTGTCTCAAAGGACAAGGAGTCCAGGAGAGGAGGATTGGGAGCCTATTTTGAACCAAATCACCATGGTTTGTTTCATGACATTCAAGTGATCTCTGTGGCATCCTATATTGGCAAGCTTACATTTGCCATTTCAACGATTCATGAAAGTATATCACGCCTACTCACCCAAGTCTCTAGCAAGGGAGAGCTGAGAAACGAACTGGGCTTAAGCAACTGTGAGCACTGGCAAGCATTTACACTGCAGGGTTGGTTTACTTTGGCACGGATGGCCAGAAAAGCTGGAGTAAATTTGTGGAACAAGTTTAGGTCTCCATCAGACCCTGATCTAGGAACAACTGCAATTCAGTCAGCTCTTTGTCGTGCTGCAGAATACACTATCCCTCTTCTAAGCCACCGCCCAATATGCAATGACAACAATGCCCGAAGGGTAGAAGATGTATCAAGATGGTTTCTGTTGTATCTTGAGGTGCAGCACCACTGTCCCAATGCTGTAATCAGGTATCCTAGCTTCTTGTGGCCTGACTGGTGGCCATTGGATAGCTTTCCTGAAGCTCCACTTGGTGATGCCTTCAAAATGAAGCCTTTATACTCTCAAGGCACTGGCATTGCACCATTTTGGAACCTTGGATTGTACGAGCATGATTTATCTATGCTTGATAACCAATAGCAGATGTTTCCCATAATGAGATTCCGTACATGACTGAAAGGAAAGTGACGGCATTTTGGTGACATCCTTTCTTTAGATGCACTATCATTAAGACACTTGTGGAGAGGGGGAGGGACACAACCTTCTATGGAAGTGGTCAATTTCTCATTTTGAGATGCGGAGACGTTCTGCAATGGACCGCAAGCTTTTGCACCAGTAGGACATGCTTTTAGTGGTAATGTGACACGAATCCAAAACAAGGTTGCGTGGCAAGTGATTCCATGTAGTTTACCATCTCAGAGATAGACTTGGAATCGACTATTGCACTTTGTAACAAGTTGATGAACACAGGAGATACTAAGGCAAGGTTTGTGACAAGAAGTTTCGAAATCTCCTTCCAGATAGACTGAGCTATATTTCATAGTTATTATCATATTTTATGAGATATATTTCATTTTGGGAGATGGTGGTCAACACCATTGTAAAGAAGTCGATGGACAAAATGGAAAGGGTTTGTCCATCATTCTACTAGAATGTTTGGTTTTAGGACAAGGAAGGATGGGATGATGTCTGTATCATGTGAGAGAGTGTATCACCTCCCAACTTGGAAAATATCAATTGAGCGCTGCAGATCCAGCCTGTTCAGGAGAGATCAGAAGATCAGCGAATCTTGCAGGAATGAGATATTTGATGTTGTACATGCTGGAGACCTATGGTTGTATGAAGTTGTGCCATAGTACAAGACCAATATAACCCGACAAGGAGTTGGATAGAGGAGAGTTGTTGCCAACGTTTTTGGAGGTGAAGTTGCCATGGGATCCACTGGTACTGAGGATGGTATCATTTTGTGATGCAATCTCTTTAGCTGTCATGTCAGAGTATCTACCATTTTGGTGACGAAAGAAGAATGGTGCCTCATCCTCCCATGTTTGTTGTAGTTTGTTCAAAGAGGTGCATGAAGATGTCGACATTTCAGCAGGAACGTGTCTGTTTTTATCAAGTCATCAGTTGCAAAAATTACCTGTGCAGTCCTAACCTCTACGACTACCGGTAGTACCCGTAGTAGCGGCGGTAGTTATTGTGGTAATGAGGCGTATCATACCTACGACGTAGAGGTACCGGTAGTTACATACCTAGGTACGTGGCAGTACTGGAGGTTTCACAAACGATGGCGATGAACGTACTCCGGAGCAGTTGAAAAGCCCCGAATTGACAGTGATTCATCGGATTGGGTGAGGAGACGCTTCATTTTCCCCGCTTGACAGTTCGGGATCATCAGAAATAAGAACCCCCTCCTGGAGGATGCGCGAAAATGTACTACTGCGCTTTGAAACTGTCTCAACGGTTATCCGGCGGTCGCAAACCGTTACGCCTGTGTTTAAAAGATCGCCCCATCAACTCCGATTATAGTACAAATTCCCAGGAGTCATAGTACAAACGACCATTTTTGACCATAGAGATAGTACAAATTATAGCACAATTTATAGTACAATTTATAGTACAATTTATAGTACAATTTATAGTACAATTTATAGTACAATTTATAGTACACGGTATCATACAAGGTGTGTTGCGAGTATTACCTACTTAGGTACATCAATACGTAAAATACGTACTACTACGTACTCCGGTAGTATGTAGTGGGACAATCATCCGACAATACACAACGACACAACGACACAACATAATTCATTGCATCCATCACCTCGTCTTTCGCCGTCCGCTAGCTAGATTATTAGACTTGAATTTTCAACTATAAGTACATAGTACTACGTAGAAGCGAGTTGTTTATATCTCTTTGTCTGGAATATCTGGCGCGAAGATTAATTCGAGGGGTAGAGAGATGCAGACTTTAAGAAAAACGGCGGCAGGAAGACAGCAAACACCTACGAGAGTATCACAATCGGAAAAACGTAGTCATCGCATCCGCTGGATTCGTGCATGGAATACGAACTCATCTGTATCACTGTAGTAGTACGATAACAGATTGTGAAAGACGCGAGGTGATGGATGTACCTACCTAATACTGTCGTACATCGAACGATTTTGATGCTTTTTATGTTTGTTGTCGTGTCGCTATGATACATGATTTTCCTACTACTTACTATACGTAGGAACATACCCTGGAAAGTGTACTATGAATTGTACTACGAATTATGAATTGTACTATGAATTGTACTATAAAATGTATAATACTATAATTTGTACTTTAAAATGTACTATCATTTGTACTATAAAATGTACTATATTTTTTGTACTATGACTATAACTTTATAGTACAGAATCGACTCTGCCATAGGACAAATTATAGTACACATACATCATTCTAAATAAGTTAACGGTAGTCTTTCAGGCGTTATGATGCGCGAGTTAAACGTATCGCGCTGTAGTACATTTTCGCGCATCCTCCTGTCCAATTACACCTGTGAGTTTGAATTTTCTTGAAGCTCCCGATCTCAGCGTGCGCACCTCACCACATCCTAACAGGCAGGCCCAACACACTTGTACCTAGCTATGTTACCTACTTAAGTAAACACACCTAACAATCGGGAGTATATAAAGCTTGGATTGATAATGATCTTGCTTGTCAAACGGTTGATACATCGCTGCGGCATTCCATAGATACCGTTGAACAACTCACATAATAATGGGGAGTGTCAAACTTGGATTGGTGATACACAACCTTGGATTGATGATGAAATTGGTTGTCAAACGGACCGATGGATTGCTTGAAACGTTCCATAGATACCGTCGGACAACTCACCTAACCATCGGGAGTATCAACCTGGGATTGATAATGCAATAGGGTTGTCAAACTGTACGTTAAATTGCTTCAGCGTTCCGTAGGTACTGTCGGACAACTCAAATAACAATCGGGAGTATCAAACTTGGATTGGTAGGGCATTTGGTTGTCAAACAGTTGTCACATTGCTTCAAACGGCGATCCATTGCTTGAA
Source organism: Nitzschia inconspicua (assembly GCA_019154785.2). Lineage (NCBI taxonomy): Eukaryota > Bacillariophyta > Bacillariophyceae > Bacillariales > Bacillariaceae > Nitzschia > Nitzschia inconspicua. The sequence continues at coordinate 23,143 of JAGRRH010000033.1, forward strand.
CGTTCCATTGATGACGTCGGACAACTCAAATAACAATCGGGAGTGTCAAACTTGGATTGACAATCAACTTGCTTGTCAAACGGTTGATAAATTGCTTGAACGTTCCATTAGTACCGTCGGACAACTTAAATAACAATCGGTAGTGTCAAACTCGGATTGATAATCAACTTGATTGTCGAACGATTGATACATTGCTTGAACGTCCATAGATCCTGTCGGACAATTCAAATAACAATCATTGCTTCAGCGTTCCGTGGATGCCGTCGGACAACTCGCCTAATCATCGGGAGTATCAGACTTGGATTGATAATGCAATGGGTTGTCAAACTGTATGTTACATTGCTTCAGCGTTCCGTAGGTACCGTCGGACAACTCACCTATACATCGGGAGTATCAAACTTGGATTGATAATGCAATGGGTTGTCAAGCTATATGTTACATTGCTTCAGCGTTCCGTAGGTACCGTCGGACAACTCAAATAGCATTCGGGAGTATCAAAACTGGGATGGATAATGAGCTTACTTGTCAAACGGAACGATACATTGCTTGAACGTTCCATAGAAAACGTCGGACAACTCAAATAACAATCGGGAGTATCACACTGGGATTGATACTTTCTTCATCATTGCTTCAGCGTTCCGTGGATACCGTCGGACAACTCGCCTAACCATCGGGAGCATCAGACTTGGATTGATAATGCAATGGGTTGTCAAACTGTATGTTACCTTGCTTCAGCGTTCCGTAGGTACCGTCGGACAACTCAAATAGCATTCGGGAGTATCAAACTGGGATTGATAATGCAATGGGTTGTCAAACTGTATGTTACCTTGCTTCAGCGTTCCGTAGGTACCGTCGGACAACTCAAATAGCATTAGGGAGTATCAAACTGGGATTGATAATGCAATGGGTTGTCAAACTGTATGTTACATTGCTTCAGCGTTCCGTAGGTACCGTCGGACAACTCAAATAGCATTCGGGAGTATCAAACTGGGATTGATAATGCAATGGGTTGTCAAACTGTATGTTACATTGCTTCAGCGTTCCGTAGGTACCGTCGGACAACTCAAATAGCATTCGGGAGTATCAAACTGGGATTGATAATGCAATGGGTTGTCAAACTGTATGTTACATTGCTTCAGCGTTCCGTAGGTACCGTCGGACAACTCAAATAGCATTCGGGAGTATCAAACTGGGATGGATAATGAGCTTACTTGTCAAACGGAACGATACATTGCTTGAACGTTCCATAGAAAACGTCGGACAACTCAAATAACAATCGGGAGTATCACATTGGGATTGATACTGTCTTCATTTACAGCTTTATTGCGACTGTACAATCCAGGGAATATATCAACGTTGGATTGATGCTGTTGGACAACTTACATAAGCTCATTCGTATCAAAGTTGAATTGGTCCTGTTACAGAACTTGAATGCTGTATATCCCATGACGTGGTATACCAACTCGGTGCAAGTATCTTCGGGCACAGCTTTATTTTGGTTGTACAGTCGAAGGAATACTGTACTTCACTTGCAAGGAAACGTCGGAATCGGCAACGGACGCTATGGTTGGGACGACATTTTCCGGATATTTACCATTTACCACCATTCATAATTGGAGTGTTGATAGAAGGAACAAATCAATTTGCAATGACAGTCGTGACACATTACCGGTTACTAGCGTTGTGAATGTACTGCTATTCATGAACTGGGTCCGTGACAACCAGCCAACGATAGAGACTTTCCAAAATTGTTGTTTACTTCGGACCAAAACCTACGGGTCCAAGAAAGCGTTCAACATCAGCTTGTTCGTTTGGATTGGCAGATGACAGTCATAGGTGGTATCTGCTTGGAATTGATAAGAAAGTGATTGTTGTCGACAATTCGGCCACTACAGCCAGAAGAATTTGCTAATGTCTGAACATCAACGACATCAACCTCTTCAGTGTCACCCAAATTGGCATCAAAGTAAAGATGTGATGAAGCTTGGAATGGGTCACGGAAAAAATAATTGTCGTCGGCATCAGCCTGAACATGAGCCAGGGATTGGAATATGGCAGCGAAAAGGAAAATACGACCCAGCAGCATTCTTGTGTTTATTTGCAAGGAATGTTCCAAAATAAACATTAGCGTTGGACTGAAAAACAGCTCTGTCGTCAACAGCGACAATTAAAGCCATTATAATCATAGTAATGCATCGTGCGCGGGGAAAATATTCATTTTATGACGGTGGATTGTTGCGTAAAGGCGTTTGTAGTGAAGTAGTAGACAGTCATTGTTGCAAAGCTGCGTTTTATTGTAATAAATTGCCATATGGGAGTTGGTTTCAATGGTTGAGCGAATTGTAAAATGATATTCGGTTGTTGTGAGTGATGTGAGTGCTTCGCGTTGCTGCTGTTGATGATACTTTCTCTCACTAACTGTAACAACAAGATTTTTGCGCGGACACTTTAGATAGAAAAGTCATGGAGTATTGATTTGATTGGCTGGGAGAAGGGGAGGTGTTGGGGAAAGTCATTCTGCACTTCTAACAGGTCATTGATGCAGGGGGGTAGAAATATATTCATGTATGGTTATAAATCAATATAAACTACTATCTTAACAGGCTGTTAAAATAGGAAAACCCGCATCTCAGCATTGAAGATTATTATTTTGTTCGTGGAAAGGCAATTTTTTTAAATGATTTCTGCTTGATTTATTTAGGTGCGCTTCAGTGGGCGAATCGAGTTGGGATGACCGATTTCCGTTCAAAACGGCGCCAAATTGTTCCCGTATACGACAGTACCTAATCGGACTTCCTTCTGATTTTACGTACTGGTAGATACGGTAGTTCTCAATATACCGTAGCGACTTCGAAGTACCTACTCCGAGTAGGTACCTCCGACCGGTAGCGGCCAGCTACCGGTAGCTAGATAGGTACTAACAGTAATAAACATGATGCTATCGACTCCGTTCTACGGTGAAAATTATTATGAAATGAGATGCAGTCTAAAACACATGTTTAATGGCTCATATGATAGAGGACTCCAAGCTCTACCTTATGAGCTATTGCACTCTTGTGTTACTACCTTGACTGTTGACCTATGGTGGCTCTTCTAAAACTTGAGTTCAGCCCCCAAATGGGGCTTCCCTGACATTACCGTTACTAGTAATTACTAGTAGTTTTCCAAATTAATTATTTTGCACAGTAAAACAGTACTCTTAGGCACTGTGAGATGGATCATAGAACTTCATAACATGGGCAACAAGCTTGTTCTTGCCCATTGTGGCAAGACCCCTGGGTTTCTCATCATAGAAGTACTTGAGTATGTTGACAAGCTGGCTCTTCGACATCTCTTCGCAGCCAGCTGGGGCAGTTTTCTCTCCACTAACAAACTTGGCCATGATTGCTTCCAAAGCAGGCTTTAGCTCATCTCTCTTCTTTGTATCTGCAGCAGCCTCTTCAGCCTGCTTCTTCTTCCTCTCTTTGGCCTTGGCAGCGGCCACTTCCTTCCTCTCTACCTTCTCCCTTGCTTGATCAGCAGCGACTTGAGCTACAGCAGAAATCAACTGATCCATTTCCCTCATGGCAGCCAATCTCCTTGGATCATTCAGGCATCGAGCATAGCTGTTGACATTGCCATCCACTATGTTGAGCCTCCTCTGAGCAATCTTCTTCTTGGCTCCTCCTCCTCTAATATCATAGCACATAAAGCCCATCAAAACATTCTTGTAGGAAGGGTTGACAAGTTTCTGCTGCTTCTTGGACATCTCCACATTCAAGTATTGGCTCACCTCCCTGTTGCTTTCCTCCCAAGACATTTCACAAGCTCTATCGCACATATGATCAAAGAGCTCCTTCTGAGCTAGATTCTTGAAGAGTGGATCACCAGGAGGGATGCTGTCTCCTTCTCCAAACCTACGAGCTACAGCCTCCATAGCAATGTCTTCATCATCCACTGTTGGAGCTTTAGATTTCTTGAATGCTTCTAACATCTTGGGAGGCTTCAAATAGACGTGTTCATCAAGAGTGTTGCCATCCTCGTTGGAGTATTCCAAGTGTTGGCTGCTTTACTGAAGGCTTTGATGTTGTCCTTGAGAGTTGTAGCAGGCACTGCTATGGCCAGATCATTTGTTGGCTTTTCCAGTGTGTCAATGCAGCTAGTAGCACTCAACACGGCATCCCGCAGCAAGGGGAAGTTTTCAGCTGCTTTCCAGTTGGTTCGAGACAGCTTCTTGGCTGGACCACTGCGGTCATCCTCAGAAGGAGCCCTCCGCTTGTTCTTGTTGTTGCTTTGTTGTTGCTTTGTTGTTGCTTTCCTTGTTGTTCATCCTTTTTTGTGTCTTCTGCTGTGACGACGACAGCAGCCTTCGGTGGGCGTCCAACAGGTAATTTGGAGAAATGGCCCAGGATACAGCCAATTGACTTGAGCTCTTCCTTCTCCTGTCTTGTCCTTGGTGCTTTGGCATATCTGCAGAGCTTCAGTATCCTTCCATTCGGCGCCATTGTCGAGGTTAGTTCATACCATATCGTTCAAATGAATTGTGTCTTCTTTTTCCGCCTACACACTACACGCGGTACTCCATGATCGCAGGTTGGGACATACTTGAGCTTGGCGGGAAAGAGCACATGCAGAACTGGCACGCGATTTTATTTGCTTAATCGACAGCTCTTGATTAGAGCTTCAAAATAACGTCTCACCTATGTAAATCCGATACTTTGCTGTTGAAAAAAAAATATACCGGAGTAAAAGATAATTGCTTTTTTCCTAAATAGGAAAACGGTCGGGATTCATGGAACGTTCGTATTCATGTTTATTCTAAGAGTTCGATCATCACCTTCTCAAAATAATGAAAGAAGAATTGTTTGGGCGATGCAGCGTTTTTGATAGCAACACGAAAAGGCAGCAACGCACCGGTGCATTCGTTCAAAGTCATTTCTTACAGTTAGTATATATTCATTCATTCAAAGAAGTACTACCACAAAATCATCACCTCGTTGTCGGGCATTTTTGTGCTTCTGCATATTGAAATAAGACTGGTTTTATTGCGAAGCTGTTGGTAGTTTCCATGTCCACTGGGCGGTATAAACCTTGTTATTGACGTTGACAATGCTACTCTAGCTAAGTAAAAGACTTCCCACCAAAGGTTCTACAGCAAGCAAAAAAAAAGAAGTTGTCAATAATCGTCAAATGTCAACTAATCGCCCAAAGCTTCCATCGTTATTGTGCCGCCCATGTCGAATAATCGTCCGTATCGCTCCGTTGTAACGATGCCATCGCCAATGAAACGCCAAACAGATGCAGAAGGTACTGCTGTGAGAATTTGGGGATCAAAAGTAAAGTTACGAAGGAGGTGCTCTTTGTCTTTACTCAGAGTGTGGCTAACGCTCGTTACAGCTGTGGTTTTGAGCCTTCTACAATATGACGTGTTACGGAAATTATATAAATTAGATGGTGACAATGCCATATCTGAGACTTACTCCTTGTTGACTACCAGCAAGCAAGCATTTGTCTCAACATCCAAAATGAAAACAAGTTCGAAGTCATCATCTGCTCAATCAATTCGGTTCATGTCATCACATGGTGGAATCAGAATTCTTCAAATGCATCCAACGTCGAAATCTGATAAATATGACACCGAAGATGATGAAATTGACAGTCAAGATTCTCCAAACATCGACGACGATGACAAAATCAGGAACTTGCGACAGATCCCGATCTCCCCATCTTATACCGAGAAAAATAATGATGACGATGGCAATGAAGACAACACGTCTGAAGACGAGATGACGACATATGGACAGTCCTATCTCTCAACCACAGAAGGCTCTTCCTTGATTACGCAAACATCTTTCAACTATTCCGAATCGTACTATTACAAACTCGGCTTGGTCCGTGCCATCGGCAACGCATTACCCCCAAGACATGATGCCAACCAGACGTTACGAAATTTGGAATTCATCCTCAAATACGAACCGGACTTTGAACAAGTACACAAACATTGGGTCTTCAATCGCATCGTCGACCAGGACTTGCTGGAACGTCTCCTGAAGATGTTACAGCGGTACAATCAAACATCGTATACCATCATTCCGTTTGTTTTAGAAGAGTATGCCAAGAAACAATATGAGTTCTTAGAAGGTCACTGGTTAGATGAGTTGGACATGATCCATAACAAAACCTTTTTCACTGACGATTGGAGGGATAATGAAAGAGCCAGATATTATGACATCATTCAAGATCGAAAGAATTTGTACGTCACCAATCAAAACAATGCCCGAAACTTTGCCATGGAATGGTATATGCTACCAAATGGCACTGTGCCAGATGTTGATTATGTTCTTCCGTGGGATGGAAACTGCTTTCTGACCCAAGCAGCTTTTGTCAAATTGCAACACGATTTGATCCGATGGAATTCGGATCCCATCGCAGCCTACAAAAGAGCATCACATGGAGAATTTTGGTCTAATGCAAACCCCAAGATCCGCTCACTTTCGAAAGAACCAATCAAATACTTTTACACACCGATGGATCGATTACTGGTGGGCAATGAAGTTTTGTTGGATCCCAACTACATCCCTAGGTTGGACGAGGAACCACAGATCATTTTTCATCGCACTGCTGTGGGACGTTTTGATCCGACTCTTCGATATGGCAAGAAAAACAAGGTTGAAATGCTCATTCGATTGGGGATCAAGGGGCCATGGGATGTCTATGCAAACGACTTAGAAGATGTTCGTGACAACGCCTTTTCTGATTGGATTGGTCCACCACCACCTGCTGGCTGGGTCAGCCGGTTGTTTTCAGGGAAATCTCAACTGGAGAAGAAGAACAAGTCATCTAAACGTGTAAAGGCCCGAACTGATGGTATGACTCGCATGCTACAACGACTGGATCTGGATGTTGCCACCAAAGTGCATGGCTGGAATTCAAGTACCTGGATGTTTTATGATCAAGGGATATTGGCCAAAGAGGCACAGTTTTGGGCTAATTTACAACAGCACAATCACAATGGAACAAGTCCTTCAGCAGACTCAAACAGCTACCTCCACAATCTCATCCAAAATCTGATAGCACATGCTGACCATGCCTTGCATGCAGGTCCCTGGTCAGTGGTGGACAAGGAGCCATGTGGTTGTGGCAAATACAACGATTGCCATGATTTTTACAGTGTTATTGGACACCAGGCTACTTCTGCCAAAAAAGCAAGCAAGCTTCCAATGTGCAATAATGATGCTGTGCGTTATGATCGCTCCAGACTGGAAGCATTTCAATACAACACCACCATTTTGGCATTGGCTTATACAATCACTAGACAGCGGTCATATGTTGAGAAAGCTGCTGCGAATGTAGTGACTTGGTTTGTAAATCCCAAAACTCGAATGAATCCATGGCTGGGGGTTGAGTGGCAAAGTGGAGCAAACCAAAGCTTCATCACCAAGTATGGAGTGATTGAGTTCAAAGATGTCTACTACTTTTTGGATGCTTTGCGCATTGTGGAAGAATCGGGTGTTTTGACCCAAGACCAAATTGACAGTGTCATATTGTGGTTTCATGATTATCTTGATTGGCTTCTTGTCTCAAAGGACAAGGAGTCCAGGAGAGGAGGATTGGGAGCCTATTTTGAACCAAATCACCACGGTTTGTTTCATGACATTCAAGTGATCTCTGTGGCATCCTATATTGGCAAGCTTACGTTTGCCATTTCAACGATTCATGAAAGTATATCACGCCTACTCACCCAAGTCTCTAGCAAGGGAGAGCTGAGAAACGAACTGGGCTTAAGCAACTGTGAGCACTGGCAGGCATTTACACTGCAGGGTTGGTTTACTTTGGCACGGATGGCCAGAAAAGCTGGAGTGAATTTGTGGAACAAGTTCCGAACTCCATCAGACCCTGATCTAGGAACAACTGCAATTCAGTCTGCTCTTTGTCGTGCTGCTGAATACACTATCCCTCTGCTAAGAAATCGCCCTATATGCAATGAGAATGTTGCAAATAAGCGCCAAGATGTATCAAGATGGTTTCCGTTGTACCTTGAGGTGCAGCACCACTGCCCTGATGCTGTAATCAGGTATCCTAGCTTCTTGTGGCCTGACTGGGGACCATTGGATAGCTTGCCTGAATCTCCACCTGGTGATGCTTACCAAATGAAGCCTTTATACTCTCAAGGCGCTGGCATTGCACCATTTTGGAATCTTGGATTGTATGAGCATGACATATCTATGCCCAATATCCAACGTCAGATGTTTTCGAAAACGACTTTTCGTACACGACTGAAAGGAATATGACATAACTATCTCCCTGGAGTATCTTTCTGGTACTCCCTGCATTGCCTCGCCCCTTGGGGCCCAGCAGGTGATCCAACTACTTAGAGACGGCACTAGGCTGTAGCTAGTAGTTTGGATAGCCTTAAAATAGATTTTATTATTCTAGAATATGACATCATTTTACAGACACTTTATATTTAGAGGCACTACTATTCTGAACTCCATTAATACACTCTAGTGGAGGGGGAGGGACACAATCTTCTATGGAAGTGGTCAATTTCTGATTTTGATATGTGGAGATAGTCTGTGATGGACGATGATACAAACTTTTGCAGTAGCAAGACATGCACATTTTGTGAAATGCTGATTAGTTGAAGCTTGATGAAGGCTGCGTGGCAAATGATACAAGGAGGGTTTTCCGGATTTTAACTAGCCCACCATCGCAATAGCATTTTGTTCTTTTGTTACAAAAAGTTGAACACACAGTTTTTCTCTCTCACATATTCTTTTAATTTTCTTCTTGTAAATTGGAACTGTTCGTTTTCTTCATTTTTTGGTATTTACGTAGTACTATTTTTCCAATGCCATCCGAACAGTAGACTCGTGCCCTGTTTGTGGACTTTTCTTTTAAAGCGGTGAAATTCCGTGAAAAAGTAGTCGTGAAGTTCCGCGACATATTTTGAAAGCCCGGTGACGATTTTCGAGGGGAGACTGCAAAAATGCAAGAGATGGCGTTGTAGCTCTTGTATTGTTGTTCTTGTGTTGTTGTAGAGTTTGCCCCCAAATTTTCTCACAAAGTATTCGCCAGTATTCAACTTCTTGCAACAATGGTTCGAGCAGTTGAAGCGCCATGAAAAGGTATGAAAATGGAGAGATCATACGCTGTTATTGTCCCTTGCATGCTTCGTGTAGATGACAAAATTGGAGGGAAAAAAACATACCACGACTGCCTGAGACGTCAGTTCGCAAAAAATAACTAACTATGCTCAATGATTATGCCTAACTGTAAGCTGGCTTCTCTTCTGCCCTGACTGTGTTTTATTTGTCGTCGTTGTTGTGGCTGTTCTTAAGTTAGCAGAGACGACGGAGTCTCCAGCCAAAGGCGCGAAACATCTCGGGCCAATCGGCTGAATTCAGTCGATGAACAATCGACCACAATACAATTTTCAGAAGCCCATTGCAACTTTCGATTGGCTAAAAACTTCCTATGGGGCATTTTCACTAGAAAGCAACATTCGTGGCTCACGGGAGCCGTCAGTTTCACATAAAAATTGCTTTTTTAATCGGCTTATACCAGTGTAACAGTATCTGTCACCAAACGTCAATCTGCAACATGTTTTGCATAGCACTGCTTGCAGAAATGTGTTCCAGGAGTACATCGGTAATATGTTCGTACTCGGTGAGATCTGCAGCGGCACTACTTCTGAGGTTATTGCGATGTGGAGTTGACGATGTCCGCCCCCTGTTATTTCTTGTATGTCTGAAGCGGGGGTAGCTGATGGTAGGATTTCCGCTCCCCAGGACTGGTTCGTAGAACTTTGCCAGCCCTTTCCTTTTCCAAATATTTTGATCAATGCGTGGTATAAAAGCTTTCAAAATTCATACTGGCTATAGTTTTGATGTCCATAAAGGTGTTGTAGAGCATTGCGGCAGTTCACTGCTGTAATCACTAATAGGAATTGAAACGACCGACACGGCCATTGATAAGTTTTCCAAGTCTCTTCCAAAGCGGATGGGTACATGCGGTCATTGTTGTTTGCATCTACGGCATCTCGATACTGGAAATGGTTATGAATCACCTCTGGATATCGAATGTTTTACGACGTTTTTGGCCCCCCTCCTCCCACGCGCTTCTCCAACCAGCCTCGTTTTCCCATATGTTGTCATCAGCGACATGAAAAGGATTCCGATCCAACGTTCCTGGCCATGCATCGACCGCTCCAACTTCCTTATCCTGGAAATGGTTGGTGATTTCGTCCCCGCAAATAAATTTTGGCCAACATCTTCTCTTCTTGATCAGGGCATACGCAAATACTCCCTTCTTCCGCAGCTCTATCAGTCCTTTGAGAACGCAGAGGCCACTGTCCAGTACAACCAAATTTGATGTGTGCCATATCATCTTCGTAAGTCGCAGCAGTAAGCCTACTGTCTTTGCGAGATAAATGAACTCTTTTGGAGGCTCGACAACATAGATGACTCTGCACTCACCGTCTGCAATAGTGTAGTACTCATTTCCGAATGGCCATGGCTTCCTTGGCGCACACATGAAACCTGGGCAAGTATATTCATTCACTCGCTCCAACATCGACTCATCCAAACACGATATCCAACTGGGGACAAATTGTTCCTCCGTATTTTGGTTCCATGCTTCCAACATTTGACGCACCTCCCAGGAGCGATCAACGTAAGCTGGAGCCTCCCTTGTTTGTGAAATAAAGAGCTGTAAGTATATCTCTAAAAACGCTTGCTTGACAAATAGTCATGAAATCGCACAGGGGCACCTTTAATATTTGGTTCTTGTTCTATGTACAAGTGATGAATGGTGATAGGCAAATAAGCAAATTGGGGTTGGAAAGATCGGGCTGGTTTGTTGCCATTGTCGACTTCTACAACACCTTTGATTCCTTCCAAACGCAATTTATTTATTCGTCTATCACCATTCTTGAATTCATCACTTGTACATCCTCTTCAAGGGTCAGTTCTTGCTCAGAGCGAGAAGGTTCTACCGCAACTTGTTGTGTTCGTCGATCAACGGCAAGAACTCGTAACGGAAATGGAATAGCTCTGTCCTGTTGATGAGCTTAAAACGACGTCGCTCCCGAAGCGGCTTCAAACTTGGACTCATCACACTTGACTGGACTTACCTCGGTCCTTCCGCAGGTACTGATGAAAAAGGATACTCCTTTCTGACTCCATGCGTATGCCACAGCGACCAATGGGACTCCGCTGAATGTTGTGGTCATTTGTCACCCAATGACCAGCCGGGCGATCACCGTGCCTTGCATCCAAGACTGCACGAAGGGCTTTCGTCGGGGAGAAGTCTTGGTTGTTTTTCACTATAAAACGTTTGACTGTGAGTGCACTGAAATCTCTTGAAGACTTCCAGTGATGATGCAACTGAGCCAAACCAAGCATCGCCTCTCCAACCCAGCCTCCGGGAACGACACCTGATGCCTCTACTTGACGCAGGACCTCTGCAGTGTTAGCTGGCATGGCGGGATTGCCGGGTAGCGAAGTTGTCTCTCGACGCAGTTGTGCTGCAAGTTTTCAGAGACAAAGTGAATTTCTGGAGCAGCAGTCGCGAGTTGCGAGACCTCGCGGCTTATTTTTTGCAGAACCGGCTGACAGTGAATTCAACCGGGTTGTCCGATCTATAACTTGTCGTGTCTTATTTACAGTTATTCCACCAATTATTTGAATGATTTATTTTGACGAGCACGGAAGTCATTGGTTGTTGCACTTTTGCACTTGGGCAGGGTTTCGACTTTCGGTTATTATAAAATGGCTCTCGCACCGTATTAGAGTGATCGCGGAATACTAATAACATACCATCTTCCAAGCTATGTAAAAAAAGAGGATCAATGTTACTGTTAGAAAGGGAGGGAGGGCGGCAAGTCGGGCGGGCGGGGGCCGGCCAACGCTGTCAAATCGGAGTGTATCATATTCAGCGATCAGATTCGCTACTACGCCATATTCCGGTTTTCACGTCTCCACTGACTGGACGGTGAATAGGTACGGTGGGTGCTCTCCGTAGTCTATTACCGGCAGTACACAGTAACGGTTTTACAGCTGTAGTATAAAATTCACGATGAATTCTAATACCAAATTGGTACGGAGTAGTACCTCTACTACGGTAGGTAGCTAGTAGTTACGACTAGTACCTAATTAAGGTATGATACCATCTGGACGCTGTTGATTCCGAACTGACTGTGAAATAAAAGAATCGGATTACAGTTTATTGTTTAACCGTTAGAGGTATTTCACTCCTCGGAGTCTCGGTGCGTACTACCTATCCACTACCTACCCCACGTAGTAGGTAATTAGGTACCTATTTACCTACCGGTACGTCGAATTCCTAAAAATTGTTTTTTTTTTGTAACGAAGAGTTACAGTTGTTGTTGTTGTAGGAATGTTTTGCATGCATGCATGCATGTGATGCGGTGGACAAAGCCGATTGGCATTTTTACAATAAAGTAATAATATTATTATTTTCAAACGACACCACCACCGACATGCAGTCTCCACCTCGTCATTCACATTCACATCGTTTGGCTACAGCGACAGTATCAAAACGGAATCGTCGTAGGACAATCGCCGGTCCAAGGCACCTTTCAGGATGTGACCGCTCTTCTTCGTCTTCTTCTACTTCCCCAACTGTACTATTAGTTATCGTTATTGTCATGTTGTTGGGATGCCTCCACATTGACGTTTGGAGGAAAATATCTCAACTGGATAGTGACAACGCTATTACTGAGACATACTCCTTGTTGACCACCAGCAAGCAAGCATTTGTATCTTCATCGAGAAGGAGAACAAAATTCAAACGATCGTCCAGGACAAAGGTTCCCAAAAACAGGCATTCCAACAAGGCTAATGATCTCTTGTTGAATACTACAGATGCGAAACTAATAGAGCAACAAGATGCTATTCTATCCTTTGAATCAAATGAACATATTCAAAACCACCTGAACCCTGTATCTGACGACAACAATAATGACGATGCCATCGATGACGATGACACAAATGCTGATGCTGATGCTGATGCTGATAACAACAATGATGATGACGAGATGCCCGAGGGGCACGAAGATTCAGAGTCCATGGATCGAATCGAAAAGCTTCGGAAACTTCCGCTTTCACTATCTCATGACGAACGTACCGATATAGAAGACACTGATGACGAGAGTAATGATGACGACGACACTGATGATGACATGATTGCTCCAGAGGTAATGACGACGAATCGACAGTCGGCCTCTTCCGTGACGATAATATCTTCATCCGATTCTAACTTTTACAAACTCGGCTTGGTCCGTGCCATTGGCAACGCATTACCCCCAAGACATGATGCCAACCAGACGTTACGAAATTTGGAATTCATCCTCAAATACGAACCGGACTTTGAACAAGTACACAAACATTGGGTCTTCAATCGCATCGTCGACGAGGACTTGCTGGAACGTCTCTTGAAAATGTTACAGCGGTACAATCAAACATCGTATACCGTCATTCCGTTTGTCTTAAAAGATTATGCCAAGAAACAATATGAGTTTCGTAAGGGACACGATCGGGATGAATTGGACATGATTCACAAAAAGTCATTCTATATTGACAAATGGACAGATAATGACAGAGCCAAGTATTTTGATGTTATTCAAGATAAAAAGAATTTGTATGTCACCAATCAAAACAACGCCCGAAACGTTGCCATGGAATGGTATATGCGACCCAACAGCACTATGCCAGATGTTGATTACGTCCTTCCTTGGGATGGGAACTGCTTTCTTACCCAGGCAGCTTTTGTCAAATTGCAACACGATTTGATCCGATGGAATTCGGATCCCATCGCAGTCTACAAGGCAACATCCAGTGGAAGATCATTTTCTCAAACAAATCCCAAATTCCGCTCACTTTTGAAACAACCCATCAAATATTTTTACACACCGATGGATCGATTACTTGTGGGCAATGAAGTTTTGTTGGATCCCAACTACATCCCTAGGTTGGACGAGGAACCACAGATTGTTTTTCATCGCACTGCAGTTGGCCGTTTCGATCCTACTCTTCGATATGGCAAGAAAAACAAGGTTGAAATGCTCATTCGATTGGGGATCAAGGGGCCATGGGATGTCTATGCCAGCGACCTAGCGCATGTTCGTGACAAGGTCTTTTCTGACTGGATAGCTCCACCACCACCAGCTGGTTGGGTCAGCCGGTTGTTTTCAGGGAAATCTCGACTGGAGAAGAAGAACACTTCACCGCAACGTGTAAAGGCCCGAACTGATGGGATGACTCGCATGCTACAACGACTGGATCTGCAGGTTGCCACCAAAGTGCATGGCTGGAACGCAAGTACATGGATGTTTTATGATCAAGGGATATTGGCCAAAGAGGCTGAGTTTTGGGTGAATGCACAACAGCACAATGGAACGCATCACAATGGAGCAAGTCCTTCAGGAGACTCAAACAGCAGCCTCCACAATCTCATCCAAAATCTGATAGCACATGCTGACCATGCCTTGCATGCAGGTCCTTGGTCAGTGATGGACAAAGAGCCATGTGGTTGTGGCAAATACAATGATTGCCATGATTATTATAGTTTCATAGGTCCAAATGCAATGTCTGTCAACACAGCAACCAATCTGCCCATGTGCAATAACGATGCTGTGCGTTATGATCGCTCCAGACTGGAAGCATTTCAATACAACACCACCATTTTGGCATTGGCATATACAATCACCAGACAACGGTCGTATGTTGAGAAAGCTGCTGAGAATATAGTGACGTGGTTTGTCAATCCCAAAACTCGAATGAATCCACGGCTGGGAGTTGAGTGGCAAAGTGGAGCAGACCAAAGCTTCATCACCAAGTATGGAGTGATTGAGTTCAAAGATGTGTACTACTTTTTGGATGCTTTGCGCATTGTGGAAGAATCAGGAGTCTTGACCAGAAAACAATCAGACAGTGTTAAATTATGGTTTCGTGCATATCTTGAATGGCTGCTTGTCTCAAAGGACAAGGAGTCCAGGAGAGGAGGATTGGGAGCCTATTTTGAACCAGATCACCACGGTTTGTTTCATGATATTCAAGTCATATCTGTAGCATCCTATGTTGGAAATCTCACAATTGCCCTTACAACAATGCATGAAAGTGTATCGCGCCTACTCACCCAATTCACTAGCAAGGGAGAGCTGAGGAACGAATTGCACTTAAGCAATTGTGAGCACTGGCAAGCATTTACACTGCAGGGTTGGTTTACTTTGGCACGGATGGCCAGAAAAGCTGGAGTTAATTTATGGAACAAGTTGAGGGCTGCATCAGACCCTCTGTTAGGAACAACAGAACGACAGTCAGCCCTTTGTCGTGCTGCAGAATACACTATCCCTCTGCTACGACATCGCCCAATATGCAAAGAGAATGCTGCAAACAAGGGCGAAGATGTATCAAGATGGCTTCTGTTGTACCTTGAGGTCCAGCACCACTGCCCCAATGCTGAAATAAGGTATCCTAGCTTCTTGTGGCCTGACTGGTGGCCGCTGGATAGCTCCTTAAAATCCTCACTTGGAGATGCCTACCAAATGAAGCCATTACACTCTCAAGGCACTGCCATTGCACCATTTTGGAACCTTGGATTGTATGAGCATGACACCGCTATGCTGGATAACCTGCAACAGGGGTTTTCCAATATCAGTTTCCATACACATTTCATGTAATCATACAATGTAACCTATATAGTTATCAACATGACCACCATTTTAATGGTTCTTGGCATTTCAATGGTTTCAACGGTTTTTTTTTTCGCGTGAGGTTGTTCGCCTTTCTAGTCCTTCAGCGGTGGTAAACTCAATGCTGAAGTGGATAGAAACTTTTTTTTGATGTACTATATTAGATTCTATCACCAAATCCTCCATCAGTGAGAGGAACAAGATAATTTTTTACAGAGCACCAGCACTCTATCGTATAAGCTATTCATTGGAAAACTTTTTCATGGGGAATCATCGTCGTTCCTGTATTCTTTGTCGGTAGGGATGATAAGCTGCAGTAGGAGACAAAGTACAACCTGGCCATTTCCTTTGGTGGCCATCGAGAGCACCTTACTTCCAAAAAAAGTGAAATTCACTTTCAACTCCTTATCAAGTTGGTCGCGGAATCAAAATTGAAATTCACAGTCATCAAATTCACGGTCAAAATAAAAAATGATGACGACGGAGATGAATATAAATATAAGAAATGTTGATTCTTTTATTCGGTCGTTGCGTTTTTGTGTTCAAAAAAATATTACGACCTTGTATGTTGTTTGTTGTTTGAAGATAATTATGGGAAACATTCCTCTCGAGTTTTGCACAACGACCATGGACATCCCGACTGCTGCAAGAAGATCAAAGAGCAAATGCAACAAAATCTCAAATACTCCAATATGCCATCTACGACAACATCCCGTCATTCATATCGGTCGACTGCGGCCACAGCATCAAAGCGAAATCGTCAACAGACTATCAATGGTCAAAAATACGTTTCAGGATGGACAGTGTTTACACAAGGGACCTGTCGTTCGTCGTCTTTCAGTGTGTGGCTAACGTTCATATTCGTCATCTGTATGGGTCTTCTGCAATATGAAGCTTGGAGGAGGATACATCAACTAGATGGCGACAATTCTATTCATGGCGTTTTTCACTTGTTGACCGCAAGCAAACAAGCATTTGTCCTCTCATCCAAAAGGGAAACTACTACATCGAAATTGACATCCTTTCAAAGTTCTCTGCAAGAGGAATCTGCAGGAAAGAAAAGGGAGGTCACAACCGCTGATTCTTTCTCTTCCCAAAACAATGCAAAATCGGGACAGCAAGAGAATTCCGCTTCCTTGGGTGCCAACGAAAAACTTCGGAACGTTGCTCTGTCGGCGTCGAATGACGCATCTACCGACTCAGAGAATACGGGTGACAGTAACAATGATGACGACGGGACTGATGACAACACGGGCTCTTCCATGGCGATAACAGCATTTTCCAATTATTCCGAATCGTCCTATTACAAACTCGGTTTGGCCCGTGCCATCGGCAACGCATTACCCCCAAGACATGATGCCAATCAGACGTTACGAAATTTGGAATTCATCCTCAAATACGAACCAGACTTTGAACAAGTACACAAACACTGGGTCTTCAATCGTATCGTGGATAGAAAATTGCTGCGGCGACTTTTGAACTTGTTGAAGCTGTACAATCAAACATCGTATACCATCATTCCGTTTGTTTTAGAAGAGTATGCCAAGAAACAATATGAGTTTCGCAAAGGACACCAGTGGGATGAATTGGACATGATTCACAATAAGGTGTTTTACAGTGATGAATGGCTAGATGTTGAAAGGGCCGGATATTATGATAGAATACAAGACCACAAGAATTTGTACGTCACCAATCAAAACAACGCCCGAAACGTTGCCATGGAATGGTACATGCTACCAAATGGCACTGTGCCAGATGTTGATTACGTCCTTCCTTGGGATGGGAACTGCTTTCTTACCCATGCAGCTTTCGTTAAATTGCAACAAGATTTGATCCTATGGAACTCGGATCCCGTCGCTGCCTACAATAAAACATCCAGTGGAACATTGTGGTCTTATACAAATCCCAAGTCCAGCTCACTTTTGAAACAACCTATCAAATATTTTTACACACCGATGGACCGATTACTGGTGGGCAATGAAGTTTTGTTGGATCCCAACTACATCCCTACTTTGAAAGAAGAACCACAGCTCGTTTTTCATCGCACTGCTGTTGGTCGTTTTGATCCCACTCTTCGATATGGCAAGAAAAACAAGGTTGAAATGCTCCTTCGATTACGCATCAAGGGACCCTGGGATAAATCTGTGAACAAATCGAAAAAACCACCGTCTACATTTTCTGATTGGATTGGTCCACCACCACCAGCTGGTTGGGTAACCCGATTGTTTTCTGGCAAACCTCACCTTGAAGAGAAGAACAAATCATATCGACGTGGTAAGGCCCGAACTGATGGGATGACTCGCATGCTACAACGACTGGATCTGCGAGTTGCCGCCAAAGTGCATGGCTGGAACGCAAGTACATGGATGTTTTATGATCGAGGGATATTGGCCAAAGAGGCTGAGTTTTGGATGAAAACACAACAGCACAATGGAACGCATCACAATGGAACAAGTCCTTCAGCGGACTCAAAAAGAAGTCTCCACAATCTCATCCAAAATCTGATAGCACATGCTGACCATGCCTTACATGCAGGTCCTTGGTCTGTGACAGACAAAGAGCCATGTGGTTGTGGCAAATACAATGATTGCCATGATTATTACAGTGTTATTGGTCACAATGCTACTTCTGTCAACACAGCAACCAATCTGCCCATGTGCAATAATGATGCTGTGCGATATGATCGATCCAGACTGGAAGCATTTCAATACAACACCACCATTTTGGCATTGGCATATACAATCACCAGACAACGGTCGTATGTTGAGAAAGCTGCTGAGAATATAGTGACGTGGTTTGTAAATCCCAAAACTCGAATGAATCCAAGGCTGGGAGTTGAATGGAGAAGCAAAACGAACAAAAGCTTCATCACAAAGTATGGAGTGATTGAGTTCAAAGATGTGTACTACTTTTTGGATGCTTTGCGCATTGTGGAGGAATCAGGAGTCTTGACCAGAAAACAATCAGACAGTGTTAAATTATGGTTTCGTGCATATCTTGACTGGCTGCTTGTTTCAAAGGACAAGGAGTCCAGGAGAGGTGGGCTGGAAGCCTACTATGATCCAGATCACCACGGTTTGTTTCATGATATTCAAGTCATCTCCGTCGCTTCTTATGTTGGCAATCTTACAATTGCACTTACAACAATGCACGAAAGTGTATCCCGCCTACTCACCCAACTGTCTAGAAAAGGAAAGCTGTTCAAGGAACTTCACTTTAGTGACTGTGAGCACTGGCAAGCATTTACACTGCAGGGTTGGTTTACTTTGGCACGGATGGCCAGAAAAGCTGGAGTAAATTTATGGAACAAGTTGAGGGCTGCATCAGACAAGGAACTTGGAACAACAGAACAACAGTCGGCCCTTTGTCGTGCTGCAAAATATGCAATTCCACTACTGCGACATCGCTCAATATGCAAAGAAAATGAGGCAAACAAGGTCGAAGATGTATCGAGATGGTTTCCATTGTATCTCGAAGTGCAGCATCATTGCCCCAATGTTGCAATGAATCATCCTAACTTCTTGTGGCCTGACTGGTGGCCGCTGGATAGCTCCTTAAAATCCTCACTTGGTGATGCCTACCAATTGAATCCTTTACATCCCCAAAGAACTGCCATTGCACCATTTTGGAACCTGGGATTGTATGAATATCACAATTCACTGGTTGAAGAAACAACTGCAGATGCTTTCCCAGTTACACTTCCTAACAATACAATAAGGGATCTGTCGGCACTGTCGTGTCATTACAAAGGCTACCTGAATGGCACCTTCTCCCATCCAAGGATTTATGTGTATGATGTTCTTTCTTCTTATCATGAATGCCTTTCAAATCACAATGGCACATTGGAGTGGTACAAATATTCGTACAAACATGGTGGGGAAGTATGGTGGCTAGAGCAAGTACTTTCATCACCTTGGAGGACATTTGACAAGGATTCTGCGGACCTTTTCGTGATCCCACTTTTGCCTGGATTTGTACTTTTCAAGAATGTCTGCCAAAAGGAATCGTTGGAAACGCTTCGATGGATACAGAGTCAAGCAATGGAAAAGGAATTCAAGGGTATGACACACCCCTTCCATAACCATGTTCTTCTAACTACCCACTACCTTGCTCAGAAAGTCACAGCCATGGAATGGTGTCCACAATGCATCCATTTGCATCAAGAGAATAGTTTCGACGCTCCGTCACGAAACAGTCCCGATGTTTTGACACTATCTGCACCGATGTTTCCACAACTGTATCATGATCCTGGTCATCCCACATCTCAAACCACGGGGCTTACCCCGTCCATCACTCATCATTTGCGAACGCAAAGCATCGAGGAATTTATAAAATCTCGGCGTCGTGCCTTTTATTTTGCTGGCCAGGCAGACCGTCGCAAAGCCTATAGAGGGCGACGACAAGTCCAGCGGGTATGGGCAAGACTCAACCAAAAAGTCGGTGTCTCCCACAATGAAGAGGATTTTGTATTTATCATCACTAGGAAAGACCCAAAGTTTACCAAAGGAAATACCACAGTGACTCTTCCTCCTGATTTCAATTTCACAAGAGATGTTTCAACCACACGGTTCGGTTATCAAGGGCGAGGTGACAATCCAACGTCGTCTCGGTTGTACGAATGGATCGATGTTGGTTCTATTCCCGTCATCGTTATCGATGATGCTTGGTTACCGGGGAGGCACATTCCCTGGAAAGAATTCTGCATTTTCATTCCTGAATCACTGTCGGACGATGAACTGGAAACGGAATTCCGACGGTTAGCGTATGAGTTTCCGATGGATGAGCTGGAACGACGAAGACGACGGTTACAGGAACTCGCACCGTCCATTTTATGGTCCGCAGAAGGCAGCGTCGTAGCAGAAGTTTTACTGGTAGATGCTTGGGAAGCATTCCAAAAGGAACGGGCGATCCCTTCGTCCGATGTGACAAAAGTATCGTGAAAGGGAAGCTTGTTGTTGTTGTTGGTTTAGTTCATGGGTATATGAAGCAAATAGATCGATTGTTTAAAAAAAAAAGTTTTTTAATAATTACTTTTGAATGACCAATGTAGTTGCAAATCGATGATGTACATGTCGTTTGGTCAACAACAATACGTGTATCATAGAGAGCTTGCTTTTCTTATTCAAATCAAATCAAATCAAATCAATCGTTCATTATAAACCCAACTCGTCTCGTCGTTCAAAGTACCTTTCCTTGATGCAATAGTCGATGACTTCGTCTTCTTCGATGAAGTAATCGACCAGATATTGTCCGCCCCGTTTGGGTCCGTTTCGTCCGGGTAAGATGTAGTTGTACCCCCCGAGACTGTCAAATCGGTACGCCCAGTGTCTTCGTTTCTGTAACTTGGGCATGAGATTACCAAAGGTGTAAAAATCTTTTTCCTCTTCCGATTGGTGGTAGTGGTGGTGGTGGTGGTGGTTGTTGTTGTTGTTTTTGGGAAAGACCATTTTGGATTTTTTACAAGGCGACTGACTGTGAATCGTGATCCCACCTTCCTCGGGATGATGGTCTGTTTGGTGCATCTTACGACGTCGTGATCGTTGCGATCGAGAGGAGGGAGGAGGTGTGACGAAGGACGGTAGGTCCTTCTTTCGACCTCGAGATGATTTGGTTGTTGTAGTTGTTGTAGTAGTAGTAGTACCAGCCGATGAAGACTGTTGTTGCTGTTTCTGTTGTTTCTGTTGCTTACTGATGGGTGTCGTCGTCGTCGTTGTATGTTGATCTTTGGGTTTGTCATTGAGGGAAGTTGGTCCTTTCCAACCGTAGTTGTGTCTCAGGAAGGAGCAAAGTTCTTCCTCGTTGAAATAGTCCCTTCCACGGACGCTGTTGCTGGTGTCGTCGACGGTGGGATCTTTCTTGTTGTTGTTGTTGGGACGAATCCAGATCCGTTCATTATTGTTGTATTGACTGTGATGAATGATTTCCCAACCCAACTTGGATTGTAGCTTGTAACAAACACAATCGAACGAATCGTAGGCTTCGATAATACCAAAATCGTTCGTTTCATCCTTCTTGTTGTTGTTGTAATTGTTGCTATCGTTATCGTTTTCTTCTTCTTCTTCGAGACTTTCTTCACCAGATGATTGCGACGATGATAATGTCATCTTTTGGTTGGATGTATCTCGAGACGCCTCGGTAACGACAGTAGCAGTGGCATTGGACGACGACGACGACACGGCCGTGTTGCTGTGATCGATCTCATTAGCGTTCGTGGTTGCTTCTGTTTCGCTTGAATTGAAGCATTCTTCGTCACTTTGTTGCTCGGACTTGGATTCAAAGTCATCAGCTTCTTCTTTGTCCATGGTAGGTTTCTGTTTGTGAATCACATCGTCGTCGACTTGGGCCTCGTACTTGGTTGCTACCGCTACTTGCGTCACAACAGGCATCGGCACTGGCATTGGCACTGATGCTGCTGCAGCTGCAGCTACTGGCATGTGGGAATCGTACTGTGTGATGGTTGTTGGTGTTGGTTGTGGCGTTCTTGTTGTTGTTGTTGTTGGTTGTGTTGGTGTGTCATGTACTCGTTTCCTTGTAGGTGTGTCATTCTCCTTCTTCTTGTTGTTGTTGTTGGGTACAACAACTTGGCCTTGCCATGCTTTTTGCTTTTGAATTCCAAACGCGACACAGAACGGTGCTGCTGTTACAGCTGCATCGGTAGTAGTAGTAGTAGTAGTAGTAGTAGTAGTAGTAGTAGTAGTAGTAGTAGTAGTAGTACTGCTCAAGACATGATGGGCCATATCCAAGGCTCTTAGGAAACTCACATAGAGATCGTGGTTTCCATTCCATGTTGGTCCGTTGGGATCGAGTTGCGATTGCCATTCCTCTTGCGTCAACATGTGAAACTCTTTGCAAAACAAGGTTTGATGTTCGTACAGAGAATCCGGGCGATGACGATTATCATGATGACGATGATGATGATGATGACGATGATGATACACAACAACACGATGTGGATCGATGACTTCCACAGCATCTTGCATGGGCCGTCCCAATAGTTGACCGACTTGAAATCGTTTCCCCCTCAAGACATTGTCCATGACACGTTGCGAAATGATATTCTTCGCTTCTTGAGAATGCAGCAGCAACAACGACGACAACGAGAGGTCGTCATCGTCATCCTGATTTTTGTCCTTGTTGTCCTTGTTGATATTGTTGATATTGTTGTTGTTACTGTTACTGCTACTGTGATTGTGATTGAGGTAATGACACAAATCAGCATAATCCTTGTAGAGACGACATGGCCACCACACAAGACTTTGTTGTTGCTGCTGCTGTTCTTTTTGTTGTTGTGGAACAAACGTTGTTGTTACTGTTGTTGTTGCTCCTTCCTCCTCCTGTTCCTCCTCCTCCTCCTCCTCCTCCTCCTCGTCGTCGTCGTCGTCGTCGTCTTTCAAATGATCCAACGAAATTTGGACCCAATGCAGCACAACTGCTGGAGTGGTGGAAGAAGAAAGAAGATTGGCCATGATGACATGTATACTACGACGTAGAAAAGATAGATAGATAGACAGACAGACAGATCAACAATCCAAGTGACGATAATGCAGCAGACTAGTCTACGGTGTAGTCTGCTACCGGTAGCTTCTACTTCAGCTATAATAATAGCTAATAACAGTAGTATTATAACTGTAAGTAAATAAAAATGATGATGGATGTGATGTGATGTTGGAATGTTGTGAAAAAAAGATCCGATTGTTTTCTTTTTCGTCCTTCTTGGTTTGCAGCAAAAAGTGAGGCGCGAAAATGAAACAGGTGAGGTGTGGCTGCCTCGGCAACGGACATCATAACAATGACTGTACTGTACCAATAACAATATCCCTACAATATTATACCGTCCCAATTTGGGACGGTGGCCTATTTCCAACCCTAACCGATTTTGCACACCGTCCCAATTTGGGACGGTATGAGCCGATTTTTAGTTGTACAGAAAATTGGTTTTTATCACAACATCGACGTTTATTACCACACCAAACTCTTCTTCCTTACTATGCTGAGGAACTTCCACCTTGATTTCCCTTGTCAGACTGCTTTTCCGTCGTTAACTACTGAGTCGAATTTTTTGGGTCGGAATGTTTAGGGATAAGGTTAAATTTTGGCGCGCCACAATACACGACGGTCCCCGCTCCTCGAAACGTCATCGTCTATCACGTTTTCGTTGAAACAACCTTGAGGTTGTGTTACAACACTGATGGGTTGTTGTTCACACAACATTTCTTTATCCTTTAGTGACAAACTTCTCCAAAATATTCAACATGCCACCTGATCCATTCACCGGAATTCCTGCTGACATTCAGGCCTTCAGCTGCTGCATACACTCCCCCTCTCTACCGCTTCTGGTAACGATCTTGAAGTAGCCTTTGATCGAGGGTATGGAAAACTTAGCAGTGTGGAAGCAATCGCTAGCCGCAACCTTCACGTTGTTACGGTTGCTGGGACACTCGGTTCTCGGCATCCGTTCAACACTCCCGATGAATGGATTTCCACCCTGAATAAATGGAAAACCAAAAGGGGCGTGGATCAACAGAAAATCCTTTCATGGACACTGCTGTGTGAGAATTGGAACCTGCGGGGAGACCCAATGCTCGGAGAAGAAGTGCGCATTGCTGAGCGAACTAAGGTGGGAGAAAAACCCATATACGCCATTGCTCTCAGGGAAGTCTTTGACAGAAAGAACCCAGTGAAGTACCTAAAATTTTTTGCATCCAAAAACCACCGCCCGAACACCTTCGTTGCTGTCGAGCGCAATGAGCATCTTGACCAGAACGTGTTATTCTCCCCCAAAACACCATCACCGGAACGCTCATCCGTCGAACAGGCTCTGTTGCAGTCCGCACAGCCCCTAACAGTTGGGCAGCGGTGCGCAGACTGGTTCCTGATGAAATCAATGCTACTTTCAGGGACAATGGCAGGAAAAATTGGTACGTATGAAGCAGAACCGTCCGGAGCGGCTCTCTCATCCATTATGGAGGAATGCATAGTATCATGGTTTGGACGCCACAAAAGCACCGCCATGATGGCAAGTGGTACCCGCAACGAGAACCCCACTTTAGACAGGCTGAGGTCGTCTGTGAAATGCATGAAGGGAATCTTTGAAGTGGGTCTCTTACGCTGGAACAGGAATCATGCAATTGGGGTATCACCTGATGCAATTTGTCGTCTTGTTGTGGAGGACGCACCCGATCCAGTACTGTGCTGTTTGGAGATCAAAACGAGGGTTTCCGAAAGTACAATTGCAAAAGCAGAACTGGCAAGGAAAAAGCATGGCAGTTTTGTCAATTGTTACTATGGTGATGCGGTGTTTAATGATTGCGTTCCTGCCGCCAATCGAAGTCAAGTGCTCCATCAAGCTCTGGTAACCGGATTTCAACATGGTGTGTTCGTTGTTTGCAAACTGGAAGAGGGGCAGGGGAGCATCGTTCAAATTGTTGCCATCAGAATATCTACCGAAAAAAGAGATGAATATGCCAAAAACCTGTGTAAGGTGGTTAACCCACTCCTTGGGTTCCTTCACAACGAAGACGTTATTGCGCGAGGAATTTTGATGGACAGTGACTTTCCAGATTGGGTGACTGACCCCCAGCGAACGATCTTGAAGACAAGGGCAAAACTGTACTATGGGCACCTGAAACTCATAACCACAGAAGAGGGAGATCTGCGACCAACAAAGCCAGTGTCAATTTACAAGCATTCAACGCAGTATCGCTACAACAAGCACAAACCAGGGATTGATAAGAATACGGAGATTTCGGATAGGGTAGCGTTTCACACAACGGGTCCTTTTGAAGCAAAGTACGTCTTCAGAATGCTGGACGCGGTCATGGTCAATGCCTGGAGAGCATATCAGGCAGTGACTGTGATTTCACCGTGGCTACGTGCGCTCGGGTCACACCCTTCATTGGCACAGGTGAGAACTAAACTCAACAACTTTGTGGGGGTAGAAGATTTTGTTGCAGATGTTGCTTTGGAATGTCTAAGGTGTTTGGCGGCACAGAAGGCCATCCCACTGTTTCCGGCAGACGTACCACAAGAAGAAAGGGAAGAACGGCAGTTCAAGAGTGAATTTTCCGAGTACAAAAGAAAGCATGGATGGCCAATCAGAAAATTTGCTTTGAAGAAGTTTGCTAGCGATCCATTCCTAAATAAACTGAGGCTATGCACTTTTGTGGATCACAGGCCCCAACGTATCAGGGACATCCAACCAGTAATCCGTGAGAACGGGACTTCCCAAAAGGTGGTGAGGAGGAAATGTGTATTGTGTTTTGTCCCTGGGAAGATGATTCCAGGATCATCCACTATCAAGTCAAAAGAGATAGCCAACAACAGCACATACATGTGCCCAACATGTATGGTTGTGCTGTGCAAAAAAACTGTTGGAAATTCGGGTGCGAAATCGTGTCATACATTGTGGCATGAACGCCACAATTTGGAGGCAGAGGGGAGCAAATGTAGGAAGCGCCTAAGGGTGGCAAGGGAGATGAATGATGATGAAGCACAAAAAAGGAAGCTTCACGCAACAAATGCCTCTATCAAGAGACATTCGCCAGCAAAAACGAGCCAACAGACCCAACGAAGCCAGACTCAGGTGGCAATAAACGATCCACAAGATCCACAAGATTCATTTGATGCCGTTGAAAACGTTGTCGAACATGTTTTGGAGAACCTAATGGAAATGGAGCATGGAGAGGAACACGGTGACGAGGAAAAAGAAGAAGACAAACACGACTTCTTAGACATGGAAGAATACAGTGATGGAAGTGACGAGAAGGAGTAGAATCGAGGATTGATGGTTAACTACAAAGGTGATAGTTTTAGTACCATTATACCTCTATTAGTATGAAAAGAAACAACTGAAATAGTAGTATCTAGCTATTGATGGCTAGTAGTAGTATTATTGCCTACTAGCTAGCTCTACTAGAGAGTAGTTTGACGTAAGGTACGACGTATTAGTACAACACGTATGCTCAAACGGTATGTAGGTAGGAGGCTACGTAGCCCTGGTATCACTTCACACCGTCCCAAATTGGGACGGTATGATTTTTTGTGTAGGCGCTGTAAAAAAACATACCATACCGTCCCATTGATGGGACGGTATCGAAAATTGTTGGGATATTGTTATCTTTTATTATTAAAATTGGTTCTGCATATTCCGAGGTCCTACGGTCGTACGTATGATACCTTGCACGCCTACCTATTCCACTACTCTTATGGTTGAACAGTACTGACACTGTGAAGTATTAATAGGTACTACGACCGTAGTACGTAATACCGTAACTGCAAAAAATAATAGGTAATTCAAACTACTATAGTATCGATAATACGTAATAATACGTACTATCACACGGCAAAACCCAACATCCACACTCTAATCACACACCATTCGCTCCGTTAAAACACTTTTCATCACAATCACTCGTCACCGTCACCGTCACTCGTCATCATCATGATCATTTCATCAACAACCAAAACAACAAACAGGAGTTGTTCTAATAAAAAGTGAAACACGTTCTACACAGGAAAAAGGCCACGTAGTAATGATAATGTCCCCGTATCATTCACAACGACAGCTGGGACGACGATTCATCCTTGTTCGGCAGCGAGGATGGCAAGGAGCTACGTCCGTGGTTTCTCATGCACGAACAATCCTACGATTGCAGCACCATCCCAGAAACCAACACCAGTCGTGGAGACTGTTTGCTTCCTCTCCACCACCATCATCATCATCAACTCGTGACAACAACAAAGATGATGAACCAACACCAACGCTGCCATCCTCATCAACCTCAACGTCGTCGGCGTCGTCATCGTCCTCATCCAAACCTTCGTCTTCTTGGAATCGATTGGAAGATGCCAATCCGGAACGGATTCATGGCATACAGGTCAATCCGGATAGCTTGGGGAATGACATACTACCCGGAAACATGATCTACAAGACGTACAAATGGACGGGAAACGTACGAAAAATCCCCGTCGAACTGGCACGGGGATACTTTTGGATGGTATCCGATCTGAAACGTACCGATTCGAAACCGACCTTGTCCAACCAAACCCTCATCCCGGAATCGGATTCTCAACCGTTTCCTAAATTGACGGGACTTTTCACCCTGGAAGATCCATCTACCACCGTCGATATACCCTACTTCTTTTTGGATCCTACCGCCTACAACACAAACAACAACAACAATACAAACAACAACGTCAACACTGTTGGTAGGATCACTCTTTTGGCCGTTACGTTTCGTGACAACGGGTTCAAGATGATACCAACGTGGACACGACCCTTTCGAGATGCCTTTAATTCTATGATGATGTCATCTTCCGATGTCAAGGTACAGACGTATCAACTGTCCATCACGGAACATTGGGTGTTGTATCCCCTACGAGGTCTGTTGACACGTGTCATGAGGAACAACACACCGTCACCGGAGGACCGATCCAACACGATACTGTACTTTGGATCCAAATACGTCGATGAATTTCGTGACATTTTGAGGATGCACAACATCATGACGAGTTACGTCTTTTTGTTGGACGATCTAGGTCGGGTACGGTTCGCCGGTAGCGGAGAAGCATCGCCAGAAGAAATCCAACATTTGATCCAACTTACCAAAGAACTGATACAGGAAATCGCTGGTTGTGGCAACAATAGTCATGACGGCAATAATAAAAGAAAGAAAACAAAAAAATAAATCGGCATTCTAACAAACAAACAAACAAACAAACACAAACAAACACAAACACAAACAACGATTTGGAAAATGACAATACACACTGACTGTGAACACAAAAAATAAAACGAACAAAGAAACTTGTGACGTTCATTTTTTGCTTCCCCTTGTGGGGGCAAAACCACACTACCCTCCGTATTTATATTATAGTGTATTTTAGCAGCATTTGGAAGACAGGTTTTGCCCAACAACTTCCCAAAAGCGTCTTTTGAGAATATGTCAAGCCGCACGGCACGATCTTCCTCTCTCGTCGTTGGCGATCTGCCTCCAGTTTGTCGTTCATGACTCTACCTGGATCTCTCTCTCTCTCTCTCGGGTATTCAAAAGTTCAAAAAAAGATAACTGCAAACGGCCATAGCAGCATAGGCAGCAGCAATGTTTCCATTATCATACTCATCATCGTCAGAATCGTTAGAAGCAGCAGTCTCTTGGTTGCTCATGTCAGATATCGACAGAGACGATCCTACGGTTGTGTTGTTCGAGTGAGAAACAATGCGAACCGTCGATGGAATGCGGTCGTTCCTCTTACTCCTAGCAGTATTGATATCGAAGGTATTAGAATACTTGCCAACAACTGGGCGTATGATCGCCTCCTCTTTTGCTTTTCTTTCCACATTGTCATCCTTACGAATTGTCTTTGGCGTGTCTTGATTTCCGGCAGCAGAACCTTTTGTGTTCTTGGCAATAATGAGACGACGAACCTGCTTTGCCAGACGGACATCTTCGGACAAACACGGGTCCTCTCCCGGTACAATCCACGTCCGATACAACGACACGAATTTACGACGTAACTTTTTGACGTCTCTTTTCATAATGGAATACTCTTCATTGTGCATTTCCAATACTTTCTCCCACCCAACTTGATCCGTTGGAAGGATTTCTTTCATGTTGGAAAGAAAGTACAACTTTTCTCGCATAGTATAGGATCTGGCGTTCCCTCTTCCAACATTGGTGTTGCTGTTCCGTTGTCGTAGTTGTGTCGCTGGAGGAGCATCCATAGCTTTAACTGGAGAGGCGGAACAGTAGTAGTTTTACCTTCGTATTGTTGTTGCTGCCAAGGTGGTAAGACGACCACCGTAGTATACGTAGAAGAAATTGAAGAGGAGAAACACAATGAAAACCAAGATCATGCCCGTAAAAAAAGAGAGTTTACAGTTGTAATATTTTGAATGTCATAAAATAATCCGCGAAACAAGATTCCCAACGGAGAATGCCTTCCAATGCGTTCCAACAAGACAAAGAGTGATGATGTTATTACAGTTAATATCAATATATACTCCGAGTAAATATACAATAAAAAATATACATTGTTTACAGTTAATTAGGTTGTTTGATACAAAACAACCGAATCTATGGTACTACTGTTAGGATGTTTAAGGAAGTACGAACGTACTACCCCAGAAATACCCCAATCCGTCGTCTTCTATCATGCCAACACGTACGCGCAACCACCCCAGCTCGAACTGACTGTGACCACAGTAGGTTCGTACCCTTTCTCGCGACTCGCGACTCGCGACGATTCTATCTCTCGGCTCTCGGCTCTCCGTGCTTCGTCACGATCAGATCATCATCATGGATCGTTCCCATCCGTCATCATCATTTCCATCGACACCACCGTCTTCCTAAAATTAGTACTGTCGAATCGCCCAGGACAATCAACCATTCTCCTTTCACGGTGAACATTTTCGAACAAGATATACGTAGTATTTTTTAAATAGTATCGAGAAATCCAACGACAGATAGTTCAAGGAAAAAGATACGACACGACCTGGTTTCAAAGAAGATGAATCGTCTCCTCATCTCGTCGCTGCTCTTGAGCTTTGGCCCTTGGTTTTCCCAGGGATTTGTTCCATCAACGTCGATACAACGTCGCCACGAGGGATCCTTTTCGATACCACTCATGACCAAACGGTCGTCGTCTTTGAAGGCCGTGGCACCCGAGGCGTTGCAGGAGGCTTGGACCTCCTACAACAACGCACTGGAATCCAATCCATTATTGGTCAAGAGTCTCACAGCCGGGGTCATACTGGGAGCAGCCGATTTGGCGGGACAAGTCATCCAAGACGTGACCAGTCAAAAAGAGACTGTTAGACGAGATATCGATGTTGGCCGGACCGCTCGATTCGCTTTGTTTGGACTTGTCTTACAAGCGGTAAGAAACATCACCAACGGAATGATTCGTAAACGCGTCGACGGATTGCTGCTATTGTTTTCTCACACATTCAACCTTTTTGGGGGGTTGTTTTCGTGCGACTTTATGCACGTGTTGTATCGATTGTAGCCGTGGAATCACTTTTACTACCAGATTTTGGACGGAGCCATTCCTCCCACACCGGAACCATGGACAGCCACCACCGCTGTCAAGACGGTGATTGACCAGTTTGTGCAAGCACCCGTCTTTACCATCTTAATATTTGCCTTTTTGGGATTTCTCGAGGGGAAGAACACCCAGGCGATACAAAAACAACTCCAAGAGGACTATAAGGACACCATGATTGCCAATTGTACGTAATTGTAGAGAGAGAACATTGTTTTGCTTGGAGGGGACATGTTGTTGTGGGGAAGCTTCGTCCAATACGAATAATTTTTTTCAGTTACTTGCCTCCTCATCGTCCACTCACACTTTTCTTCGTTGTTGTATTGTTTGATGGGGATGCACTACTGTAGGGAAATTGTGGGTCCCAGCAACCGTGGTTAACCTTGCATTTGTGCCTCCCATCCTACGAGTGCTGTACCTCAATGTGGTATTCTTCTTCTGGTCCATCTTCTTGTCACTGAAACTGAACAAGGAAGAGGAATGATTGTTATGCCATGATACCCGATGCGTCTCCGTACACCCAAAATGACATGAGGTAGTATGCAAATGGTTGTCTGGGATCCCCAACAATAATTCCTCGAGAAAATGCTAGTGGGAGTAGTTTCAAGTGGAGTGCGCCACTCTTTTTTACGTTCCTTCTGTTTCATTAGCGATAGATTGTCGTCCAACTTTGGATAGAAACTCGACCCATTTTTCGTCCTGTAAAACGACAAGAGGGTCAATCTCGCAAAATTTTCCCTCCGAAATGGACGTTTCAAACATTACTCTATGGGCGTTTTGTGCTTCAGTCAGTTTGTCTTGCGTCCAGTCGGGATGGCTTAGAGCCAGAATCTCCCGCTCAAACGTTACGGAAGCATTCCAGAATCGCTCCTCCAGAGAAGGAGAGGGACATGACAAAAATTTCGTGTCGGTGTTCAGTTGCGTCTCCTGGATTCGTTGTTCAATCAATTTTACCACGGCCGGTTTGGGAATCGTACTTTCAATCATACCTTGTTTGTACACCGCTTCGGCAATCCGTTGTGCATCAAACGACTTGGACATGCGCTTGACTAATCCATGGGCTGTACCCGTCTCGGTGTCGTTGGTGGACAATGTTGTGATTTGGTTGTCGGCATCTACTTGTGCATGAAGTGTTTCACACGTGTGTGGGGCTTGCAGCAGCATATTGCACACAAAGTTGGTCACCACATCGCCCTCCTCGTAAAGATTGAAGAAACGAATGTCCGTAAAGTGCGGGGCGAACTTTTTGTAGGTAGATAGAGACAAATGATGGCCAAAGGCGGGAGCATAATGACCTCCATCCACACTCAACTGACCCGTTTCAAAGCTATGTAAATGGTACTCCAAATACCATAAGAAGGACGGATGTTCCAGTCCCTTTCCTTGTCCGGGCCAGTTCCGTTTATACTTCTTTGGATTCAAGTATTGTTGATAGTACAAGGATCGGATCCATTCAAAGTAATGACGGTATCCAATAACAATCCGGACTTTCCACCCCCGAAACAAGGATTGCAGAGACTGCCAGGTAACATTCTTGTCTTCTAAATGATGAGCAAATCCTTCGTTGCTGTAAATCATATTTTGATGATTTTCTCTATGATAGTCCATTCGTTCCTTCAACCCAATGTATCCACGTGTGTGGACATTGCCACCGTTCAATCCCATCAATAGGTGGTGTCCAGCAACGCCCGTCTCGTTGTTTACCATGACAGAGCCATACTGCGGACACGTCTTACCGACGAAATAGAAACCCTCGTCTGCTAGCGATTGGCTCAGATGATGGAGTCCACATTGTATTGTAGTAGTGGCTGTTTTGGGTGGTCCAATATGTAACACAAATAATGGATCGTCCGATCTTGGTTGTTTTGTCTTCTTGTCACGAGTTTGAGGGAAGGTCGGATCTTGCAGTAATGGTGGTGGTGGTTGTTGGGATAGAAGCACTGAATCATCCAATGATGTCGTTGTCACGAGATACCAAGAACTCCTCCACACCACTATTACCGCGAACGCGATAAGAAACAAGATTACTTTCTCCAAAATCACCGCTCTCATGAATGTTGTGACACGACCGACAGTAGAATGGGCTCAGACAGTCATCAATGGTTCGAGCTGAGTTGACGATGATTGTCGTCTATCGACAGAACCGTCCTGTCGTTGTCGTCAGTTCTCTCACAATCTTTTTCAAGTATGAACCAAATTGAAAATTCCAATCGAACCACAGAGGAATGGAGAGGACATGGATGTCACAGTCGTCCTACCTAGAAAAAAAACACATTGTCATGGAACAACTATTTACAGTTACAACCAGAAGTAAAACGACTACAGCTACGATCGTAGTGCTGATCAATACTACCGGTAGCTACCAGGGGTAGGTAGATACGGTGCTTCGTTAGTACTACAAGTACCTACAATAGTATAGTCAGTACGGTAGTACGGTAGTATGCTTCTTAAGCTGCGGTAGCTCGGTTACAGCTCTACTAGTAGTACCGTAGACCATTACATAGAAACAAAATAGCAACGACCACCTATTATACAACAGTAGCTTCAACAGTATAAGTTATTGTACTCTCCTAGAGTATTACCAAAAAAGTGCAAGTCCTTACACGCCGAGCAGTAGTACCACTAACGTAAGTACCGTACTAACTGTAAGTACGCATTGTTTTAGAATCCCGATCCAATGATGGTGGCATGCCTGGAAAAAAAGCTTCTGCAGCAGCATTTTTCACGAAGAAGACAATATTATGTCTAACTCCAGAACAGGGCGCAGTTCGTTGCTGCGGCCTTCCTGAGACAAGGACCAAAGAGCGATAACGGCAGTCCAAAATAGTAGGAATCTCCTCTTCTTGAGTCACTCAAGGAGATTGTTGGAGGTACTACCGTACCTAGTCGTAGAGAATCCTTTGTCAACAAAAACGGTAACAATGGGTGTTTGAAAAATAATGCAGAAGTTATAATATCTCTTTTAAATTTGTGCTTGACTGTGAGGGTGTGATATGAGCTGGCACTCGATCATGGGATCTTTTAGAAGAATGTGCAAGAAAGGCTTTGAATTTGAAACCTTCATCGGATGAATCTTCTTCGTCACCTATCAACCTCCAAACATGCATGCAACGACTACTTCGAATTGACTGTAACTAAAAAATAGATTCAACGGAACTTCGTAGTAATGATGTAGGATTCCTACTACCGGCACGTACTTGCACTATCATCTCCCAAACATGCGTCCCATGATAAAATAATACACTGCAGGACCCTGGTTTTAATCAACTCTAACCTTAATGAATGTATGAAATTCCCCTTAGTCTGATATCCCTTTTTTATATTTGAATAAGGTTTTCATCATAGTCAATGAATAACTCCAGCCCTAACGATTCAAAATTCTCCACTTTTTTTCTCCGGTTTGCAGAGTTCTCCGCTTTTTTCAAAAGTTCTCCACTTTGTCCATGAGTTCTCCGCTTTTTCAAAAAGTTCTCCGCTTTCTCAAAAAGTTCTCCGCTTTTCCAAAAAGCGGAGAACTCCAAAATAAAAGCGGAGAATAAAAATTGATAACTTGTTACTTAGTTTCTACCCCCCCCTTAATGCATGCAGATGTCTTCACTGTGAATACGATCGTAGGTTTTATTCTTTCAACTTTTTACTAGGTAGACTAGGCTAGTAGCACTCTACACGTCCAAGCGACTCTTGTCCTACGGTAGTATTTATTACTCCTAATAATAGTTCAATCCTCTTCCTTAATATCTTCAATTGAAACATCTTTCAACTGATATTGACATATCACACAGCAGACAGCTTCAAAGCACGTCCCAAACTGATCCACACCACCATGTCGAAATCTTTCGGCGGACAAGCACCGCCAGCAATTGAAGCGCTTCGTCATGTTGTTAAAGTTTCCGTGTCGTTTTCAAAGCTAGCTAGTGATTTGAACTTTCTTACTCCTTGGGATTCATGATCATTGTAAGTACAGTCGAACTACATTCATTATGAGCGATGCCCCTTGTACCCTCGATAACCAATAGTTTTCTTGCTCATGGAGGCGCTCCTTCAAGCATTTGTCACGAAAGATTTTCAAATCACTTTTTCCGGCCCTGAAAGGTCTATTTATCCAAAGAAGACGAGGATTAGCTATTGCTACTCCTACTAGCTCATAGTTGAGTCCGGCCTTGTGGGAGTAGAAAGTCCGGTCTTGCGACCAGTCCGGACGTGTATGCTATTCGATCCAGCAATGGGCGCGGGTTCCATCGACAGTAAGCAATGATCCACACTCTGGCCCAGTCCTGCGAGAAAATCAATACGGTCTTCCCAATTTTTTTTCTCCACTTTTTTTCTCCGCTTTTTTTCTCCGCTTTGAAGAGTTCTCCGCTTTTTTCAAATGTTCTCCGCTTTTTTCAAATGTTCTCCGCTTTGTCCATGAGTTCTCCGCTTTTTTTAAAAGTTCTCCGCTTTTTGAAAAGCGGAGAACTTTTTTGCCGGGACTGCATGACGTGTCTCGTGACCAAAAACGGCCGTTTCTTGTACGAAAAAGAACTAGGGATAGACATAAACCTTAAAAGACCAATTGAATAGATATCATTTTAGGGCTGTTCTAAACCGGGGTCCAGTAGTCTAATATTTTCGGAACGTGGTGCAATCATGCAATCATGCTCTTTGTTGTTCGATTATCATCATGTCAGAGAGAGGATTTGACTTCTACTACCGTAGCTAGTAGAGTTTGGATACTGTAGTGTATTGTATTTTTCATTATTCTTGTTGTTACCTTGCTTCTCCTGACAAGATCAAAGGCTAGGAATGATAGCTGCAGCATCTTCAAGAACATAGTAGCAACAATTAAAATCCAAGTTCAACGCCTAATCCGCCAACAATACAACAATCAAAGCAGTAGGTGAAGACGCACGACATCTCATCATTCTTTTGTTTTGTGTCTCTCGCAACCTCCCAATCCAATCTGCCGAAAGAGAGACTATGTCCATGACATCTCAATCCAATCTCCTCTTTGCAGGTTTCTCGGACCGCTCTGCCACGACGTCCCCCCAATCGTCCTGCCCCAAATCACGGCCAAAAGAATCATCGTCCCTCATTTTGTGTCAAGAAGAATGGATCGTTGGAGTGTTGGTCATGGTTCTACTGGTATATCTTCGATCCGTACACTACCAACAAGGATCGTGGCTGGGGATGGACGATTGGAACGAAAACGTCTTTCGAGATGACTGGAACATCGAGGAGATTTCATCGATGCTACAGTCGTATTGTGCCGTTGACCTGGAAATTCTCTGTGCCAACCAAGGAGAATATTATCGTATGGGTGACGGTTGCCAATCGTCTTATGGTCCTTTTTTAACACGAAAACTGAACATATATCCCACGTTGGACAGTAACAAGTTGGAGGGATGGTCAAGGGACGTTGTCCTTCACGAACAAGGTTATTACAGTGACCGATCCGACGCAACTGATTCGTCTGCACCGGACGAGCTGCTCCACAAATGCGCCCTGCCCCTGATAATGCAAACAAATGGATGGGCGGACCTTGTAGCCAAAGGATATCCAAGTGTAACAAAGTCGGACCTGGAGGTATACATCCAAAACAAAACGCTCCTCCTAGACGTGGATACGATGCACGTAGCGAGGGCTATTCTTATGGTGATATCCTCCATCAAGCCGAATCAGCACTATTCGTGCAGCCATCCAACGAATAGGAGATGGATCAGTGGTTCCGGTAATGACTATGATCTCATGTTCGCCACAGATGAAGAAAAGGAAGCGCTCTATGAGTTCTACTTGAAGGAAATGCTGGATGTCTTTGCTACTGAGAAGGCTGCCCAACAACGATTGGTATCACGGACCTGGACCGTGACAGAATTCTTGGATATCGCTTGGGCAGCATCCAAGTTGCTTCCTTATCACGAAGGATCTGTCTTATTGCATCTTCGAAAAGCGATAGCGAAAATCATAGCGCAACAGGCTGTTCAAGAAAAAGAATCGTTCTCGCAACGACAACTTGAGCAATCAGCGGATGTGTTTACCCCTGACAACGGTCCCACTCGTGGTACTGTCAGCAGCACGATGCATCTTCAAGAGGTTTTACCTTCGGAGCAATATGTCAAGCATGAGTTTCATTTGTTTCCGTGCAACGACATGGTTGATAAATGCATGTATTCTTACTATGAAAGTCAAACAATGGTGACGGAAATCTGCCCAAAGCGAATGATTCAAGCACAGTCTAGAGTACGAGAGCTGGAATTCTGCCCATTGTCACAAGATTTTATCTTCTACATCCATAGCTCTTTCTTGTTCATCAACATCGCTTGGATCCTCATGCTGTTTCAGGGTTGTTCCATCCGGAACTTATACAAGCAAAATCTCGAAAAGAAGCGAAGGCAGCTGGAACAAGAGCTAAACGATCCTTTTTTACGCGGATCACTGGAGCAAAAGGCGTGTAAACTTTCCGAATCGGAACGCATTCAATTCATTGCTGCCTTGGAACGAAAGGTTCAACATTGGGACACATCCGCAGGGGCTGCGAAGCATGCAAAGCGGTGGTTGCGACAACTTCGCTCCATGATGCTGTTCGTGATACTGCTCAATGTATGTTTCGGATTGTTGCTAATCAAATGGCAAGTTGAATCGAGGGCACAGTTTTTGGAAAGTGTTTTTGTTGGAGTGTTGATGTGGACGCTATCGTATGCCATCAAGGTTCCCGAATCTAAGGACTCCTTTTTTGACAGATACAACATCGACTCAGGGGTACGAACTTTACAAATGACCGAAGTGGGTAAGGTGCCTGATGAATTATGCAAGGACCTGTTAAGAGAGAGTAACGAAATGTCCACAATACCTTTATTAGTGTAACACTCAAAATTCAGAAATTATGTGATTGCTCTACCAATAGAATAGTAGCTCTGCATCTTTTTCCCGCCTTAACGAAGTTGGCTCGCCCCTCTTGTGTTCCGTAGGTACGATGTAATTTCAGGCCTCACTGCGGTCCACGACTCTTATTCTTGCCGCTTCCCAAACTGTTCCACTTTCCATTAGCTACAGACTTCCAAATATTTTCGCAAGTAATGCCGATGGTAAATGACAGCGACGAAAACGAAACTTCGATTTGGTGTGTTTTCATGGACTCTTCACAACGAGCTACACAAATTCTTTCGCAATTTTTCGGTGCAGTTCGGGTGCATTCGGTGCATGACACGAGTCCTATGTTATTTTATTGATAAAGTTTCGTTAAACCCCAGTGGAAGATATCAGCATGCCTTCAAAGCGCAACTTCAAATCGTCCACGATAGCTCTGGCTCCCCATTTTTCGTAATGACTGAGTGATTGGTCAAGGTATCCTTTCGCCTTGTTCCCCTGGCCATGGTGAACCAGACAAAGACCGGCTAACTCATAGGAAAGGGCAATATGATGGACAAGCTGTAACTCTGTGGCAGATGCGATTGCCTCGTCAAAAGTTTTCATGGCAGCACTTATGTTTTGCATCGATGCTTGATGTTCTGCTTCCAATAGTCGGCACATGTACACACAATTAACGGCACCTCGCTTTACCCAAGAATGAAGAGTTTTCAATGCCACTAACGCCCTTCTGCAGTGCTTATACTGCCCACTCAGTCGGAAAAGTTGAAAGTATGTAAGTCCGCTATAGAAAGGCCTCAAAGGTGAAATCAGATTTGGAATATCGGCCATCGGGTCACCTTGCATGGCTTTGACATGCTGTTTCGCCTTTTGAAGATCTCTAAAATGAAATGCCACAACTAAAGACCAAATTTGAAAATAATAGTGTGCGGTGGGGGTCAACGTTTTTTGACTGATTTTGTGTCTTGCCTGTGAATCCAGAACTTCGCCGCTGAGCACCGCGGGTGTTGGTGATCGTCCCAAAAGATTCAGAACAGCTTGATGTTGTGGAGCATTCGTATACCAGTGCGTAAGTTGTTGGTAATCCACAAATGCTTCGGAATAATCAGAGCAAACGTTGGCAATTTTTTGGAGCGGCTCCCCCGCGACAAACAGATGGTGCAGTAAAGTAGCCGCGTCTACCAGAGCAGTGTCGACAAACCCACTGTCCCACAACCTTTGAAATGCGTCAATGTTGGCTTGTAAAGACTCTCTATATGGATGGACCCAATGATAGACATGACCGTAGTACATCTCGTCGGATCGCGCCACGAATCCTGGATATTCCAGCTTTTGTCTCTCAGCTAGCTTATTTGAGAGCACGCCGTATCGCATGGCCTCTGAAAAGTCACCCATGTGTGTCTTGAAATAACAAGCCCAAAATTGAGTTGCAAGGAAACTCGTTCGATAGTTTCCTTCTTCAGAAATCAGAGTGATGAGGCGCATAGCACAGTAGAAAAGGTAATCAGATCTGCCCAACAGAAAAGCAATCTCAATCAAATACTGAAGAAAGTCCAACTGCGTTTCTAGGTGGTCATCTCGGATAATCGGAAGGCCTAGCAACTTTTCGTCGCTTGTAACGTTCAGAAAGGCCCGGGCTCGGATAACTCCTCGAATACCGTGTATCATGACAAATTTTCTCGGTGCAGCCTCACCCATCATTTCTAGAACGTCAAGTACTAGATCAAGAGCATTGTCTAGCATGTCGTTTTGAAGCAAACAAAGTACCCTTGTGCGATGGATGAGCTCGGTGTCTTTGAAATTTCGTCCATTTCGAACAACTGCATCAGAAGTAGTCCAGCAGTCTTCGAGGAGACCGCAACTGTATTGCATCCTCGCCAAAGCCACGTGGAACTTCAGTGTGCGGTCGTACTGCTCGGACCATCCAGCATCGCCTCCCAGATGTTGCAACCCATTTTGTAGGTACTCGACGGCGGAGACAAACGACGTCTTTCTTGCAGCCAGTTCAGCCGCCTGGTAGTTGAGATCTGCCAAATCTATTCGCTCCCAGTCATCGACGATCAAATCTGCAGCAGCATTGAGTTGTTTGGTGGCGTGAAGAAGAAGGGATTCCTTTGAGAAACCACTTTGGAATAAGCCAACTGATGGGCGGAAAGAGTCGTTAGAAAGAATGACACTACGCTAGACGATTGACACCGTCCGAACTAGAAACCCCAGAAAACTTACGTTCTTCTTGTGTATCCATCCACGCTCGAAGCTGACGGCCAACCTTGAGATGAACCTCCTTCCGTGACAGTCCTTCTGGTAGTAACGAATAAGCCGACTCCCGGATTCGGTCATGCGCAAACCGAAAGTTACCGGACGGGGTTTTGTCGACAAGGCCATCTTCCAGTGCCTCGGCCAGTTGCACCTTCATATGATTGATCCTCATTTTTACAACCATTGGATCGTTGCAGTCCTCGTTGTCCATGGAATCATTGATATCGTCTTCTTCCTGCAGAACTGCAGACGCGTGGACGATGGTGGTAACATCAAATTGCGATACACCAAAGCTTGCCGCGATCATCAAAGCTGAATTTCTCCTCTTGCTTCCAGATTCCAGAGTCTTGGTAACTACCTCGGACACATTTTCCGATTGATAGTCCAATTTGGATATGAGATTGACATTGAAGTTCCAGCGATGGTGCATCTCGTCAAATTCAAAGAGTTCTTGTCGCTCTACCAGTCGTAAGAATTGTATTGCGACGAACGTATTACCCTTCGTCTTGTCTTTGACGATTCGTGCCAGGTCCAACAACCCTTGCAGGTATTCCTCCTCGGTATCATCCTCCTCATCGGCTTGTTGTTTCATTACCAACAGAGAATACAACAAGTCGGCAATTTGTTTGGTGGACAGCTTGGAAAGTTCCATCATTTCTAGGTTGGGGATTCTCCTGTACATGGTTGCTTCACTGGGTTCGGAAATACTGGATTCCTCGTTGTGTCGTGACTTTTCCGCCTTGGAGTATCGAATTTTGGTATTGAATGAGACTTTTCCCGCAAAGGACTCGTTCGTGGCTAGATTCCGTCGTGATGCGGCCATGTACTTGAGTGTCGAATGAGAGTCGGAAACTGCTTCGGTCGGGACTGTCAACATTGTATATAGATTCAAGACGTTGGGATAATCATCCAGCGGTCGTGTAGCGGCAATGATACGAAAGTTGTGCGGTTTTTTGGGATCTTCCATCAACGTCTTAACAATTTGCATCGAATCTGGATCGACCCAATGGAAATCGTCAAGAATCAATACGAGTGCTCGCTTCCGATCCGAGCACCATAATTTGTTACATGTGAAACGAATCATATTCCGAAAGGCCACTCGGAATCGTTCGAAACGATACTCTCTCGAGTTGAAATTTCCAAACGGGTTTGAATCGTCCTTGTCATTAGTATCGTCCTCTCTATCTTTTTCTGCTTCTTCTGCTTCTTTTGTCATTGATTTTTGGTTGGGATCTTGTTCGGTATCGAAACAAGGCCGTAATTCTGGAAGAATCCCAAGCAGCAAATGGAAGGCCCCGTAGGAATCCATTTTTTCTTTCAATCCAGTGGCCCATTCTTGTCGAAAGGTTTCATGTTGTGGCAAGGATGACGATGACGATGATGACAAGAGCAAGAAGGACTGTACAAAATCCTTGACGGCCTCTCGTAGTGCAGCAAAGGGTTCCGAGGCAGCAGCTCGTGGTTCGAATTTGCCTTGCATCAAGACGACCCGATGAGGATGGAGGGATTGCACCTCCGTTCGGAATTGTTGCAACAAACATGACTTTCCAACGCCGGCTTCCGCCTCGATCCATACGGCAGGACGAGAATGTTTGTGTATAGTCGGAATGGTAGTAATGATGGACAGTGGTTTGGTGTTGTTGTTGTTGGGGATAGAAGTTTGTTTTTTCCGTCGGTTGGAGGTACTGTACGTATAACAACCGTTACTATGATCCACCGTAGAAGAAGCGTCGTTGTAGTGTACATCGTCGTCCTCCAAGTGATTTGTACTGTTGTTGTTCATCATCCTCGTCATCGTCATCAAGCCGCCGCCACCACTTCCACTGACTGTGGAAGAAGCATTATGGATGTTGTGGTGGTTGTTGTTGTTGATATTATGGTTGTTTCGGTCCATGACCGTCCCAGGTGGTGAT
Organism: Nitzschia inconspicua; assembly: GCA_019154785.2. NCBI lineage: Eukaryota > Bacillariophyta > Bacillariophyceae > Bacillariales > Bacillariaceae > Nitzschia > Nitzschia inconspicua. The sequence goes on from JAGRRH010000033.1 coordinate 64,897, forward strand.
GATGATGATGTTGTATCATCGCTGCTGTAATCATTATCATCGGGAACAATCGCATAATTCAACAGCAATCCCAACTCGGATCTTCGAACATCACTATCTTCCGCAATCGCTCCAAAATCCAATCGTCGTCTTGGCAGTATCGTTGGAACGGTGACACTACAAGTGCTTTCGTTCTCGGTGGTGGCACTCGTCATCGTCGTTGCTGCTGCTGTTGTTGTTTCTGCATTTGCGGAAAGGTCTTTGCAGAATGAGGTCGAAGCAGCAGCAGCTGTTGTTGTATCGTTATCGTCATCATCGTCACATTTTATCAACTGCACGGGCAACGGCGAATCTTCTAGCATCGTTCGATATCTTGGTAAAAGAGGGGAGGAGAGGACAGCCCCGAAAGGGGTGCGACCGTCAAGAGAACCTTCAAGAGGTTGTTGGGAGGAAAAGAATGGATGTGAAATGCGGCATGGCAATGGTTAGAGAAACGATTGTATGGTTTCCTGTTTTTTTATATCATCACTACCTCACAACGTTATTTTATTATACATACTCAATTTTATTATTCTTTGTCATCTCTGCTTCTGAAATAACAGTAATATTCAACTATTTATAGAAAACACCAACTTCCATCTTCGCCTTTCTAACGTAATAATAAATACCATAAAAAAATAGAAAGCACAAAACAAGTCCTCGTGTCTCGACCCGATTACCGGTCCACCGTTGTGACTCTTATTTTCTTGGTGTTTCGTTCTCACAGTCAAGATAATAAAGAGAGGGATATTAGTTAGAATTAACGATACCTCAATTGGTATTCGTGGAGTTGCTCAACATATAATGATCCGACACAACTAGTTGAAATCTCATTTAGGAGCAACACTATCGTTAAGTGAAAACTGCACAGATCGATGAAATACGAACAGCAATGAGCCCATTTTGCGTGTTTGTTGGGGAATCCAGGTGCAGTTCCACGGAAAAAAATAAGACTGCATGTGATTCTATTTCGAACAAGACAAAGAACGAATTTTTTATTCAATGTAACGAGTTCAATCGATGTCAAAACAATTATGAAAACACAATGGGCAATAATATGAATGCAGGAAACACCTTCTTGTTCGTCATTCCTTTTTCGTTTCTCATGTTGTCCGATCCCATGGAGTGGGGAGAAGAAGAAAAAGAGATCAGAGACGCACCGTATATTGTCGTACTGTATGCTACGAAGTAATACAACATCATCATCACTACTGTTCTTTTTCCACTACGACCAGCTACGGTAGTACTATACTTACAGTTACGACTAGAGAGTAGCACATCTTCCCCTCATTTTGTTGGGATCCGATCATGCATTTTGTACTACTACTACTACGTATTACTAAAGAATATTAATAATTGTATTATAATAATAGGAGTATCAATAGTAAATTAGATTTTAAACGCCCAAATCACAGTATGATGCAGCACAGGATGGTTGGTTTTGACCGGGTTCTGTGGTGCCTTTCTCATCATTTGCTGTACTCTAGCTAGCTACCGTAGGCCCATACACTCAAGATGGGAGAATTGGCAACGAGAATAGAGTAGCGAGATTGCCAAAACGAACCATGGTGGTGTGTGGTATGCATATACTGTTAGACGTCGGACATCATACATAATTCATGACTGGTGCGATTGTACGAGTGGCCCTTTGTGTCGTCATTCGTATCGTCCCGATTCGACGGAAACCTAGGGCCTAAGATTCCAATCTATATGTGAGAGATATCGTTCGGCAGGATGTGACCTCCAAAAAAAAAAAGTGTCTCCGTCAATTATTACCGCGACGGAGTCATTGACATGTGAGCATGCGTCTCTGTTGGAACAACTAATTGAGACAATTGGTTGTTTTCATTAAAACATTACTTTAACGTAGTTTCCTCAAAAAAGTGAGCTCATCAACACTAGAAGTGTTGGCAACTTCTTTGAGGAAACGATTTACTTTTCACAACATCCGAATAAGATCGGCATTGGTGTGTCTGAGAGAATTCTTTCTCTTTGACCTGCTGAGCGGATTCTTTCTCCTCGTCTGCTCGAAAGAATCCTTTGCCTTCAACCATCAGAGCATGAGTGACGTCAACATCGTCCTCTGTGTCGACATCATCATTTGTAGTCGGCATGCTCGCGCCTGCTCCAACACACTCCTGGCTATCAGTCACACCAATGTGATGCTTACCAAGAATCTTGTCCCGCATCCAGCGAAACAAGGATCCCTGCAGTGGCTTTGTGAAGAAATCCGCAATCATCTGTTCAGTTGGGCAATATTGGACGGAACATGTTCCCCGCGAAATGTTATCAGTGATGAAATAATATCGAATTTCGATATGACGTGTCTTCTTTCCACTAGATTGTCTTCCGTTCCGTGCCAACAGGATTGTGCTTTGGTTATCCTGGAATATGACGTTGTCCTTCACTTCGAAACCTTGTTCCAGAAGAAACATTCGAACCCATAAAACCAATGACATGGCATCATTTACGCCAACCAGTTCGGCCTCTGTTGAGCTTCTCGTGTTGATTTTTTGCTTGGAAGACATGCTGATGGGATGTCCTCGACCGAGACTCATTGTTGCTCCAGTGTGACTTTTATAATCCTTGTGTACTGCAAACGATGCGTCAATCCACCACTTGATCACACCTAGGTCGTCAGCTCCCAGCGTCAGCTTTTCATCTTTGGTCTCTCGCAAATATGTCAGGCATCGACCCAGTTTCTTCCAATCGTCGACATCAGGTCCCTGCACTCTCGTCGTGAGAAAAGCCACGGCAAGCTGTAAGTCAGGTCGGGCTCTCTTGCATAGGTACAGTAGCTTTGCTACCAAATGATGGAATGTTATCGCCTGTTCGGAATCCAATTTCTCGGCATTGTCATCGACATCGAAAAGATGAGTTGCTGCGGGTGTAGTGGCGATTCCTTTCAATAGCTCGGCTGGGGTCTCCTCAAGGATACCATTTACGAAATCATGCATGTAGAATTGTACAAATTCTGTGTTGCTGAAATCAATGGTCATACCCAAATATTCGTGCAATTTTCCTCGTGTCACCGATAGTGGGGTTTCCTTTCCATAACGATCGCTGAGGGAATGAATGATTGAATCAACCACCTTACTTGACGCATGGGAAATCTTGAGGTCGTCCACGTGCCATGCAATCGTGCATTGTTTTCCATCGATGTCCTTGTTGGCCACGCAGAAGTCGTATGGGTTGATCACAAAACCTAGCTCGTTGACCAGGAAGTTTGTGAGGTTCTTCCAGAAGAGCATTGCGGCTTGGACGGTTCCATACAAAGCTTTCGTCAGCTCTGCATAGATCACAGGCTTCCCATTTTCATATGTCAAAAATTGTTGATATGTTGGGTCAATTCGCACGAGGAGTATTGCCGTTTCCCCTTCGAGCTTTACATGAATGAGCTCATCGATGTCCGCTTGCATGAATGCTCCCGGGATGTCGACTGTGGCTACATCCCGCTTTTCCAGTACGTCGATAATGCATGTCAGGAATAAACCTTCGATGGACACTGTCGGGGAGCTCGTCTCTTCCTTTGTCTTGTATAATCGCTGTTTCCGTCCGTCAGCGCATCCTCGTGCTTTGATCTTTCCGCATCTTTTCTGTTTCAGGAACATCAGGTAGTGTAATGCGGCCTTCTTTTGGTCCCGTGTTAAAGTGTTTGCTCTCTTTCCTTGCATGACTTTCCTGTATAAGAGTTGTTCCGATTCTTTCATTATTGCATCCGCTCCAGCCTGTCCAAATTGTTTGAGTCCTGCCTTGGCTGACATCTGCGTCGTTAAAAGAGTCAGTTGAGACTGCATGTCCTTGCCAGCCAACAAGGTGAAGATAACTTCGGGTTCCATATCTTCAAAGGTTGTATGGATGTATTCAGCAACCATGTTCATCATATTCATGTGTTTGCTGTTTGGTTTTCGTGTGCGCTTGGGCAACTGTTCGTCGTTGATGGCTGCGATTCTTCCAGCCTCCTCGGCTAACCGGATTTCGTCGCACATGTTTGAAGGTTCATCGTCGTCCGCTCCTGAGCTTTTGTCGTCGATGGATCTTGTGTCTTCCACTCCTGTGTTTTCACAGGATCTTGTGTCTTCCACTCCTGTGCTTTCGGTGTTGTTCGAATCGTCATCATCTTCGTCAATATAATTGTCACCGTCGCAACTTCCGTTGTCAGTTTCCATCCTCACTCCTGTGTTTTCGGGGTGGTTGTCAGTTTCCATCCTCACTCCTGTGGTTTCGGGGTCGGAGACAACGGAATCATCGTCTTGACTGGAGACACTGTGTAAGTCGGTGAAAGAAGGATCGTCAGGAAATTCGGGGTGTCCGAGCTCTGCAGCACTGAGATCGTCGTCGTAGAACAGAGTGTCGTCGGCGGTGGCAGGATCAAGAGGGGTAAAGTCATCATCGTTGGGATCATCGACGATGTCATCCAGATCGTCACCGATTTCCACTCCGTGACGGTCACCGAAAGCAAGATTTTGTGGCATGTTCTGGGCCCGTCCGAGTTGGTTTACGCGGTGGATAACCTCGATCGGCATAGGCAGGCGAGTCCAACGTGTACGATGAATGAGGGAGCCAGTGGCAAGCGACATGAAGAAATGTGTACCCTGTGCATTTCCGGTCGGACCAAGACAGATAGCACCAGCGGTGCGTTCTCGCATGTCGTTGGAATGTTCCTCGTGTGTTTGTACATATTCGCCAAATTCCAGTTGGGCATGAGCTTTATATGTGACCTGGCGACCGGTCATGAGGTAGGCAGGCGAGTGGTGAGTAGTGGGGCCGGTCCCAGAAGGGAAAGAGTTGAGCCAAAACACTACGTTGCGTACGAGGTGTCCAAGGATAATGCGAGGGATTTGCCGGAAAGGAAGCATGCGATATGTGCTGCGGACGCGATCTTTGATAGTGCGAATGCTTCGTTCGACATCACCGATGTGATCGTCGGCCCCACATGTCTCTAGTTGTGGGAACCAGGCGCGGAGTCCCTCAAATTCAGGGTCAGCATAGATGGCAGAGATTCGAAAACCGCGGGAATGGTAGAGGCGCAAGGTGGCTTGAAGGTGATCTCGAACATGTGGGAGTTGATAATTGGCCAGGGTGACGACCGTTCGGAAACGAAGGTCGCGGGAATATGTCGAAAGAAATGTCATCTTATTGATGAAGAAAATGTCGGTCGACAGGCCTAGGTGATCGTGTGTGGCAAGAATGGGAGGAGGCACAGGGTCGTTCCTGTTGGAGACAGAAGGGACGGGCCGTCTGGTTGTCTTGCCTTTCAATGATCCGAGATTGGGTCCATAGACATTGTCAGCGATGGTGACATCGCGAGATGTGATGGGGCAGCCATGTAAATGTTGGATGGCCATGTCCTTGAAATAACGGGAGCCGGGGCGCATGATTATGTTTTGCAGCCGACGGGCTTCTTTGGCGCGAGTTAGCTCTTGTGGCGTATATTTCTCAGCGCAATCTGCAACCGTGTTAATAAGGGTGAAGTCCCACAAATTGTTGATGGAGGTGCTGGTGATCTCATGCTTGTAAACACCACGATGTGATGGCTCAAAATGGATGGTGGATCCATCGGATCGATGCACGTAGATGCCGTTGTCGCGGGAGGTGTCCATCGTCACGTGAAAATATTTGATGACGTTGCTCAGCGAAAGAATATTGGCTATGCCATTTGGATTGTACCAGACAGGCTGTGGGTAGTCCCCGAGGTATCCCTGTTGCGTGAGGGTGACTTTCCCAGCGTTGCAGTAGACGTCAATAGGGTGTTCCGCGGTATGGATATTGTGTAGAAGTGTCTTGTCGCTGATGATATCGACAGTGGAGCAGCTATCCAACAGGAGCCATATTGCCGGGAGCATGTTCATGAATTGGGATGCCGTCATAGCTGGTTCGGTAAGTGAATCAAACCATTCACACGCCATCATGGAGAATGCAGTATAAGAAGCTGACTTGGTGCTAGATTTATTGGAGCTACTAGCTTCTACGTCGACCTGTGTTTTACCGTCGTTGTTGTTGCCATCTTCTCCACGTCCATGTCCTCTACCGCCGCGGCCGCCTCTACCACCACGGCCACCGCGGGTGTTGCTGCGGTTGTTGCCGTTGTGGTCGTGCGTTGTGAAAGCCACCTCACGTCCTGGATACACTCGATTGGAACCCCTGAAGTTGTTCAGCATGTCCAACGCCTGTGCCATAGTCTTCGGGTACCCGTCGTGACCTGATAGGTTGTTGTTGTGCAACTGGTTGATCAGCTCTTGGTATCGTCTGGGATCGCTGCGCGTGATCATTGCCAGGGCACCATACTCTTCACGGGCGAGAGATCGAGCTTCTTCGACTTCGGAACTACTGGGGGGTGAGCTGGAATTCTTGAGGAAAGATGATGCGGTGCGTCCGATGTGACTTGTATGTCCGGGATGTCCATCTCGATCAAACAGTTCCGCAGGTCGCCCGCCTTTTCGTAGTTGCGACCAACGTACTCTGCGATCTCCTTGAGCACCGTGGAGAACATGTCCTGCGTTGAGCTGGGCAGACCAATGTCGAAAACAAAGTCAGCGATGTCATCGCATTTCCCTTTGAACTTGCTTGATGGGACGGGCTGTTGCCCGCGAACTCCTCCTCTGTTGCGTCTGGAGGGCTTTCGATCATCACCTTGGACATTTGTCTTGTCTTCAGCGGTCTTCTCGAAGCCTTCGTGGCCGCTCATGTCGGCAGCGTTGGACATATCTGCCGGCGAGCTCTGCTTCTAAGCCTGGCGAGATTGTTTCTGTCGGCGAGCGTTGCTGCGAGCCTGACGAGATTGAAAGTCACCTGTACAACTTCTTGGTACAGTTTTGATGCTCCGTTCTCGTTAAGGGAAACGGATCACGCTACTAGAAGGTTGAAGGTGAATAGAGGTTATGCCTTTTTTGAGGAAATGTTGGAACAACTAATTGAGACAATTGGTTGTTTTCATTAAAACATTACTTTAACGTAGTTTCCTCAAAAAAGTGAGCTCATCAACACTAGAAGTGTTGGCAACTTCTTTGAGGAAACGATTTACTTTTCACAACATCCGAATAAGATCGGCATTGGTGTGTCTGAGAGAATTCTTTCTCTTTGACCTGCTGAGCGGATTCTTTCTCCTCGTCTGCTCGAAAGAATCCTTTGCCTTCAACCATCAGAGCATGAGTGACGTCAACATCGTCCTCTGTGTCGACATCATCATTTGTAGTCGGCATGCTCGCGCCTGCTCCAACAGTCTCCAAGAACAAATAATACTTCCGTAATGATGTCATTCTACACACGGCCAGCCATCAGAGAGTAAATCTTGAAAAACGCGTCACAGTCAGTTCATTTCCAGAAAGACGCGTGGGTCCTTCCCAAACCCTTTTATATCAGAGAAAACATGCGTTTTTCACCCTGCGATTTGGATTGGGACAGGACGCACCGAAAATGGAATTGTTATTACGGTTTTTGGATACAGACTTATCAGTCTCTTTGCAAAGCAACGGATCATTGCCTCTCTATCTAGTTACAGTTAGCAATTATCTTATGGCAGGACCAGCTCTACTTCTTTTAACTACCGTACTCGGCATCCCAATCGCGCCGTGCAACTACCCTAAATTGACAAACTTTCTTGTACTGGAACTAACTTTTTTGTAGTATTTTGCATGCGCTACGACAATGTTTTTCAAAATCGTTCGGCTACTACGACAAAGAAAGGGATCGAAACGAAAACGATGGGAATTCCATTTCATTATCCATGTAGCGAATCTTCATACGATCGGCATCTCGCCATTTCAGGGTTATATGATGATCTTCAGATTGTATCGTCTACCGTAGCTCAATTCAACGGAAGCGGTCGTTTTCAAGAAAGTCCATCGCCATATCCAGAGCTTGAGTCAAGTTCATGGCCCTAGCGAAGTTCGATTTTTGGCCATCTAGACATCCATCACCAATGCGCAGGGCAACATCAAGGGTCTTGCTTATCTTGCCGGACAGTTGGTCAATGTAGACAAAAGGAATACCGGAAAGGTAGGCCAAAATTGACGCATGGAGCCTGTCGCAGACCAACACACGACCCATAGACAGCATTTGAATGGCAGTTTCTGTGAAAAGGATGTTGTCACTATCAAAGATCTCCAGCCGGTCATTCCAGTCAACAATTTTGAAGGTTGTTGAATTTGATTTTTCTTCTCCAACCAACGAATTCAAAATTGAGCGAACGTATGCGGCATTTCGATGTTTCGACTCGAGTGACTCGTGGTCTTTCCTCAGAAAGACGACAACGTCCACAGCGTTCGAATCATTGACTGGTGCAGGCTGGTATGGTCCGAGTTGAAATGCAATGTCAGGCATCAACACATTCTGCGCAGATGGGTACAGTTCTACAGCCTCGTCATAGGAAAACTGCTCCCTCCATAGAAATGTTGGTCTCGCTGCAACAGTGCCGTGGAAGGTAGAAAGAATGGCTTCGATCCGGTCAGCATCCTGTTTCTTTAAATCTTCGTCTCGATAATAAAGTGACTGTGGCATCCCGAGAATGGTGAAATTCTTTTGAAGAAATATCTCCAATGATTGTATTCGGAGATTTTGGTTTTTCCGCCATAGGTCACCCCAGTTTCCACCACCATGCAACAAGGCTGGTCTCCCACCGGCCTGGTAGTTCTTTTCCTTCCACCATTTCAGACTCTTGCAATAAGGAATGAGATCTTGCCCACTGTATCTACATTGCTCTATTTCTTCAGGAATTTTGACCCCCAATCGACGTAAAAGCTCAATTTCTCCTAGTGTGATCATATGATCGCCAACGTTGGAATGATATGCAGGATTGACGAGCAATGCCCGCTGCCCAATCATGTCATGGAAAAATGGCACGACATCGCTTATCACATTCTTTTGACGTTCGCGAATGGCTTCGATACATTGATGTCTCACTTTGATGGCCGGTTTTTCGATCTCGTGTAATCGAATTGTCTTGGGTTGTACAATTTTGGTCTTCGAATCTTCCTTCGACACAAGTTTGAAACTTGGTTTCTTCTTGGCCCAGGTTTTTTTCTTTTTCTTCGGGGTTTGACTGCCAGATGGGACTATCATTTCCTTCAATTTCGATATCGTAGTTTTACTGTGCTCAACACACGGGAACCCTGGACGGCATCGTGACCTTTCATTTTCTAGCAGAATGCTTACCCGGTTTTCGTATAAATGTTTTGAGAGCTGAAGAACTTGTTCTCTTCTAATGGAGAAGTCATCGGCAACCACCTTCCAAAGCTTATCGGAATCATCCAAATGAAATTTTGAATCTTTCAAATATTTGCTTTTCTTGCTCAAGTTCACGTCTGGATCCAGGTGCGACATACTGTCGGAAGTAATAGATCTACTACGCAAGGCGCCCGGAAAATCCATAAAAGATCGAAAATAGCAATGCTTCTGTGTATCACGTTGACAGGGCTTCAGAGTCTTGTGAGTTTGGAAGTGGTTGTTCTGGGCATTCTTTGGAAAGGTACAGCTTAGCCTGGTTGCCTTTGCTACATCCAAGAACCCCACCCTTGTGAATCCTGCCGAAATACATTCTTGAGGCATCTCACGACGTCCAACCATACCATCCGAGATTCCCTTTTCGGCATACTCTTCGACGGTAATTTTGAAAATTTCACGATGGTGCCATTCTATGTGATCAGATGCGCACAGGATCCACCAAGTTAAATCGAGGGTGGGCGTTATCTTCTGGCTTAGGAGCTGCTGTTGTTGGGGATAGGTTCTTTCCAAAATATCTTTTTGCATGTATTCGATGGCCAAACGATGCAGTCCGTCATCAGCATCCAGCAACGTCTCCACCAGAATAAGATTCTGCTTTAGTGGGACGTCCTTTCCGGATGGCAGAGACGACTGCTGTCCGCCATTGTTATGTTGCAATGTACCCAAAAGAGTATCCGTGTTCCCGGTACGAATATCTAATCTGCCATGTTGAAATTCCTCAGCGATGGTTCGCAAGTTAACACCGTATCCTTTGGCCTTTTTGTTGTAGTGCGATAATCCGTCCGAAGCCCATTCCGTGTTGTTGGTAACTATCAAAAAGGCATTTTGGGAAGGCATCGTTTGTAAGAGAGATGTCATCTCTTGCAGAATGTCTTGCGAAAGACCGGGATCAATCAAGACTAACCAGAAGTAATTTTGGGAAGTTTGGCTGACCATAGTGGGAAGACAGAATGTTTTAAAAAGTTCGAATCGAGCTCTAGCCAAAGCTGGTTGATTACCCTGTCCAACCATAAATCTTGTGAGGACTGAATGTCGGATTTGAAACAATGAATTCTTGCTGTCAGCAAAGCCCGAGGTCGGTTTCGGATGTCTGCATCCTGCTCTTGATACTCCTGACAATTCCATGATGTTTTCGTTTCCCATGCTTAGAAGACTCCGGTTGTTGATCAGAGTTTTGGTGGTGACTAAGTATGCGCAGAGAGATGACAAAAGAGAGATCGTCACAACGACATGTCGAAGTCTCACGGCTAACGATTTGGAGGAACGCCTCATAGGTCTTCTTTCACAAAGTGCACTATCGTTGTTTGCTATTAATATAGAAGAAAGTGGCCCTGACTTAAAGAATGTAATATCAATAGACCTCTTTCCTCCTGAAGCGTGGAAAGTCGAAACATGAATGCAATCTTTTTAAAACTCGTCGTTGAAGGTGGTGGGTTTCCTTCCAGTATGCTGCCATGATACGATGTTTTCAAAATGTTTGTGGTCGTTGTCGCGACATGAAGAGTCGCCCGGCGGTTTCCGTAGAAAGCACGGGTTTGGATTTTTCTACTTCTACGACATCCTATGTGCGAGTCCGTATGATAGTGTAGTACGGTACTCTATGAAATACACTCTATACAGTCGTAAGTAGGTAATTTACTGTTAGTTTGAACCGACAGTAAAGTTCGTTTGGTGTCCCAACCTGCTTGACTCTAGCTATGATAGCTAAAAGCTTGTAAAAAGAATGCCTTAGGGACCCCAAGCCTTTCAGAACGGCTAACATCAAAACATAGTATGTATTGAGATAAAAGAAGAATTGTGGTTATGAAATCAGCTCATCCTTGGTCTATGATGTTGTGGTAGAATTTGGAAAAACCTAGCAAAAGAAGGAAGCCAATTGGAATTTCTTTTGCCAAAACTCCAACCAGCATGGACAAGGTTCTCCTTGATAGCATGATAATGTCAGCGGCAGTTGAGTTAGGAATGACAACTTGCTGCAGGAGTATATTTGCACATATACCACACTGCCCAAGCAATGGGCTTTCCACACTATCTTTCCCTCACTCAGAGTACCGGTGGCACTACAGTAGAAGCAGTGGCCACACCATCTCCCCTTCTGTTCAGTACGTCATCCATACTCATCAGAACTCGTTGATCCAAACCCCAAACATGCGCCCAAGGTGGTGCAATTTTCGTCCAAGCGAATCTTTTCGCTGTTCTTATCTCAAATTCATTTTGTGAACGTTGATCCAGGTGGCGAAACAGTCGCCCGGCGACTTCTAGGACAAATTCCTATTCGCAACCAACGGATCTCCCTAATTATTAATTATGATGTATGTAAGTCCAGAAAAAAATTCAAACGAAGCTCGCCAGTCCGGGCTACGAGTAGTACTCCGGGTACACCAAAACTATCAAAACTACCCTCATCTCTTTCCAATTGCTTCCCATCTCGTTCGCCCTTCTTCTTTCTTGGTCTCTCTTCCTTTGACAATTGACCACAACATCATCACTCATTGGATAGAGAGAACCATCGTCAACAATGAGATCGCTGTCTTCTCGTCGAGGACAAAGAGGTAGCAACGACGAAAGTTGTTGGTTGCAGAGTCTTCGTTCTGTTTTGTTTAGCAAGCCATGGGTTCTATCGTGTGCTTGCCTCATCTCCATTCTGGGTCTTATGCGAAGTGTCCAGGATGAGAATGCTAGAATCCTCTCCTTTAAGGCTTCTAACAGCGCATATTCGAATGATGCTTATGCGTCGACGGTATCGAAGGCTCTCACCTCGTTGTCCCAAATTAGTCATAATGACCAGCAACAAAAAGGACAGCAGTGTCATACTTTTGGAAAGTATGGAGGTCCTATTAGTTTGGTCTGGGCATGGCATGATCCTCCCATTGCGAGTGCTTTTAAGACAACAGTGGAGAGCATTATTGCTAATGAAACAACCGAAAATGTCCAGATCGACATTTATTGCGGTTCGACAGAATGCATCGCCATGGCACAAGCGGCAGCTCGAGAAAACCCGTGTGTCAACGTCCAATTTATGGTCATTCCGACACTGGCTCAAACTACTCCATTGGAAGAATGGGCCGGAGATCATCTTTTGGCCAAGTTATTGCATGCCAACCACTTTGAAGAGACTCTTCAAATCGCCATGCAGCTGGTAGTTTTGTGGAAACATGGTGGCATGGTAATGGTGCCTGGCAGTGTCCTGACAGACGAGTTCTTCCATAATCTTACAATCGAACCAAGTAATACATTTGTTGTCCACCAAGAAAATGACTCGTTGATGAAGCCCAGCGCAGGAATGTATGCCGCGATAGCCACTTCATCACACCCAGTTGTGCGGGCGATGATGGAATCAATTTTGGAACTTTCGTCATGGCCCAACTACAGGCCTGATGTATGGCCAGTTCAAGTCGACTGGAAACAAATGCTTGCTCAACTAATGGATGGTGTTTTTTCAGAAGATGTCAAAATCGAAAATTTGATCGATTTCTCAGTAGCAAATCAACCACTCTTTTTAGAAAAGAAGCGCCATTTTGGTTCTTTGACCTACCAATCGCGACGATCTCACTTAAAATCGTTAGGAAATATGGGAATGAATCGTGGAGACGAAATGCAAGGTTTGGGTGGAATGCAATTTCTTCCTCGCCTCGATGCCTTTGTTGAACGGGATCGATTGGATGTAGTTTCCGTCATTGGATCCTCTGAATTCATTTCATCGTCCGATCCCGTTACCCCAACGACACTTCCGCGACCAGCCACTATACCTACTACAGTCTTTTTGAATGCTTGGTATGGTACTCCTGATATGGTGTGGCCTCCACCCGGTAAAATTGAGCCAATCTTGGTGGCGATGCATCTGAACAATCAAAAGGTCAAGGACAAATTTGCCAAATCCACAGAATACCTTTCCAAACATTGGCCGATTGGAGCAAGAGATACCTCTACAGAAGCATTCTTTCAGTCTGTGGGAGTCCACGCCTTGTTCTCGGCGTGCATGACCATGACACTTCGTCCTACAATCAGTTACGACAGACTAACCTTGAGCAGGACGGACGACGACATTTTGATTGTTGATATCACTGACCAGGGACTTGACATTTTGCCCAAGCATGTGAAAATGGCTGCAAAAACTTTGACTGCGAAGGTTACAGATGAGACAATGGTCGACGATCAACTGGGACGATACGTATTAGCCCACGAAATGAAGATGAGTTTACAAAAAGCCAGATTGGTTGTTACGCAAAGGCTTCATGTTGCACTTCCAGCAGCATCAATGGGAACACCTGTAATTCTCATTCTAGATAATGCTTTGCCCGGTGGCGGAGGTGCTAACGGAAACTCTCGGTTCAGTGGTCTTCAGGCTGCTGTGCACACAATAAATATTCATTCTGAAAGTGCAAAACAAGAAGCTCTTGAATTCCTCGATAATTTTCAATGGGATAACCCCCCTGCAAATCCCAGTCCTGAAACAATTATGATTCGAAGAAATGCGCTTTCAGTGTTAACCATGTGCCATGGACAAGATCTGTTCGATTCTGGTCGGAAATTCGGCGTCATTCCGTCTGAATGGAAATATCCCTCGGAACAATCCGCTTGCAGCGAAGCCGCTGCTGATGAGGATGTGATCCACATTGCATCAGCACTCGATCCAGAATGGTTGGATTCGCAACCAATCTTCCCAAGTTGGATCAATTCTCTGTACAAATCGAACAGAGAGAAGAAATTTGCATTTTACTTTCTGACTCATGATATGACGGATAAAGAACGATGTCTCGTTCGCTGGATTGTTTCACAATATTTTCCTAACTCTCAGGTTTACACTATATCGACGGACCACATGTTGGGAAATCTTCCTTACAAAGGCCTCAAGCATGTTCCTCTTGTCACTCAATCACGTTTGTTTCTGGATAAGTTGCTGCCGTGTGTCGATCATGTTTTGTGGATCGATGGTGACGCTTTTGTGGTTGGAGATATTGAAGAACTGTGGCAACAAAGGCTTGATCTTTCAGATTGTGGCATTGCTGGCAGAACCTCCTTTTTGCCCAACGTTGTTGGTGGTATGCTCTTGCAACATATGTCGATTAAAGACGGGAAAAAAGTCTGGGAAAAAGCAGCAGGTGATGACAGCGGATTCAATGCTGGTGTTTTGCTTCTCAGCTTGAATCGATTTCGCGAAACAAAGTTTGTGGAAAATGTTGCGTCGTACTGGGCCTTTGAGTTGGGAGGGAACGACCAAATTGCCTTGAATATGCAATGCAACGGCACCTATACAAATCTGGATCCTACGTGGAATGTCTTTCAGCATTATCCCGAAGATCCAGTTAACGGGAAGCCAACAGAATGGAAAATTGTCCATATGCAAGGTTCCAAAAAACCATGGGATGTGTCCGATGTGTCTCTACAAGATTACGTTTGGAAGGATGTTCATCTGTCGTTGGTCGACGCTTTATTGGGACCCAATAAATAAAATCATAACAAAAATAATGATCAATCTTCTCTGTATTTGGATAATCAATATCCTAACAGGGTTTGGATGTATTTACATCGGTATTATTTTTATTTCCTTTTGTCATGATTGCTTTTCTTTGGTCCTAGACTAGCTAGAGAGCTCCACTACCTAGCTAGCTGTTGTTCGTCGCAAGTTTAAACGTTCTCCGTATGATACTACCGGTATGAGCGACGTTTCGCTTCGGTACGTTAATGCGGAGCTTATGTGTCCATTAACTGTAATCAACTGCGTGAAAAAGCTACTAGCTAGGTAGTAGGTCTACTAGCAGTAACAGAAAAGGCTGAGCAAGGTCCTATCCGTACCAAAAGACGACAATCCTCTATTCCAGTACAACATCGTATGGGTAGACTACGGTACTTCGTTGCCCCGCCAAACATTCTCTGGCGCGAGTCTTTAAGTAGACTACTACCGGTCCCTCTACTACCTTTGCTACCTACCGGTAACTACGGTACCTATCATACCGGTAGTAGGGTTCTCATTTTAAAATTTCAGGATATTCTGAACAACAAGATGAAAGATTCTGACTGTCAGTCTCAGAGCTATTGCAGGTACGCAATCTCCGCAAAAAAAAGCACATGCTTGTTCCCCCCTACAACTTTCTTCTTGCTCGCTTTCGTTTCTGCTACAACACAGTCCATTCGACGAAATGTGGCGGATGTCCTTCGAACCTTGGCCGATCAAATCGATGGTCCTAGACTCGAACATTCGAGCAACAACGTGAGGTCCACTTTCCATGGAAATGATGCCAAGGTGGTTCTGTCTCGACGAGTTGCGCTTCTTTTGTTGGTCATTATCATATCCTTTGCAATGGCACAACAAACTATCGTCCACCAGTTAAAGATCTTGTATTATGACGGCTTGACAGAAGGAGGAAGGACCGTGAAACGCATGCATCTGGAATATGAAACAAAAAATACATCATCTTCGCAGCCGCCGCCACCCATGCCAATGGGCATTAGCGCCAACAATGGTACCACTGACAGTGACAAAGGACTATCTCAACTCATTTCCGATCCAGTTACTTCCATCTTTGATGATAATAACAGCACAGACGACATCATTGTTTGTTGGCCTTGGAGTTACAGTAGTGATCAGTGGTGGACGCATCATCCCACCTGGAAGCGGTCTCATGCCAATGATACTCATTACTGTTACCAAAAAATCCAAAATGAACGCCAGGCTGCCTTGTATCAAGCCATTTATGACGTACAGTTTCGCCATGCAGATTGTCAGAACGTATTTCGACGACACATGTGGAGTTCCGGATTGGGTATGCACTACGTATACGATGTGATGATGATAATCTATGCGTTTGTTGTTGTACATGATATATGTGATGATAGCTCATCCACCGTCTCTGCCCCCAACTTGTTTCCTTTTTGGTTTTCCACAGGTGCGGACTTTCTCAATATCAATCGAGGATTGTATCAAGCAGCACAGTTTCAACGGCCGTTTCAAATTTCGGATGCTTATCCCTGGCACTATGCTGCTGGGAAGGGAAAGTATCGTGAAAATGAAACGATGGCGGCCTGTCCCTCTCGAGACATGTACTGCTTCTTTCTTCCTCTTACGAAATGTCCCGTTGGTGAAGCTTCGTCTGAGAACGAAACCTTGAGTAACGCCTTTCATCTTGATGAGACGCCTTTAACGATTCACAATGACACGTACCATGCCCGGGATGGAAAAGTGAGTCAATGCATCTTTGAGTACGCTACTCGCCCCCAAACCTGGCTCTGGCACAAAGTCTATGAATACACGCAAACACGGTTAAATTTGACGACACCATGCATGGTCATGCACGTGCGTAGATCCGATGTTCTTCTCCATCATAAATTTGCTCGACGATACTTTTCCATTGCAGAATATATAAACGCAAGCCAACGGACCAACATGATAACGCAAGATAAAGTACCCAACATTTTCCTCATTACCGATGATGCTAATGCAATCACCGAGGCAGTAACTGAATTTCCGACATTCAACTGGATGTACATTCGTCGTAAACGCTACAAGGCTGACGAGGGTGGATGGGAACAACAGACACCGTCCCAAGATTATGTTTTTGAAATGACGACGCTTTTAAGCATCCTAGAAATTGTCTACGGGCAGAGTAGTTTTGCTGATTTTGTCGTGCGATCCATGGAGTCGAAGCATGGAAGGAACTTGACGGTTGCTCGCGTCGATGAAGGCATCAAGGTTTTTGATGAAGCCAATTCGAAATTTCGCAACATCTCGAAAGAATACTCGCAGCTACAAGAAGAAAAGCGTCAACGAAAACGAAGACGGCGACGACAGTCTAACAAAAATAACTTCGTCCAACGACCAAAAAAGTCGAGCTCAGTGCTGTACCGTTCGAATGGACACCTTCTAACTTGTGTATTGACTGTGAAATATATCTCAATTGTTCTTTTAAAAGACAACATTTTCGATCCAGGGGGCTTTTTCCGGAAAGAATCCTTGTTATTCTTCTATCTTCTTAAATTCGACCACTGCCACTGCTGTTACTTCT
Organism: Nitzschia inconspicua; assembly: GCA_019154785.2. Taxonomy (NCBI): domain Eukaryota; phylum Bacillariophyta; class Bacillariophyceae; order Bacillariales; family Bacillariaceae; genus Nitzschia; species Nitzschia inconspicua. The sequence continues at coordinate 82,140 of JAGRRH010000033.1, forward strand.
TAGTTCCAGCCTCTTTCATGGAAACTAGTACATGTGCTAAAAAAAAATAACCACAAACTCCAGGTTTGAGCTCCAAGAAAACGAATGCACTCCCCTACAGCGGATCAACGACTCCCACATTATGGATATGATCCTCTTTTGCCACCTTTTCATCCCCACCCAAATAGGACAAATCCATTACTACAGACGTTACCTCCAGCAGGAGGAGCTCACATGGACCGAGCTTTCATCCACGGAGAAAACGACAGTGACATCTAGCACCAGCGCCAAACTTGAAATTACACAACACCGCTCGGACAGTGACATTCCTTACAGTTAGAACCAACGGAAACGCGCATGCAACCTGTGTTCTGACACACAAACTGTTTCCCTTCACCGTGTATTGGGCAAATGGTTGCATCCCCACTAGAAACTACGCAAGGACACCGGTACAACAGTCACCGCAAACGATTTCAGGCCCATGGTCCAGAGTGATCCAGAGGGTGATAACTACCCTGCCTCCGTCATGATACCCCGGTCAAGTGTTTTGAAGGTCACGGTGGAAGTTACGTCCCAAGGGGCCAGCACGATGTTCTAGAGGGCTCTCACCTCCTATTCCCACATGCTTTGAAGATTTCTTGGACTCCCAACCAGACTTGAGCCGCGACATGCTCATCGCCCTCGGATCTAAGTTCTCCTACGAATCAAATTGCATCCATGCTCAAGGAGAGCCAGCAGTGGCCTTCATCGGCGTACGTAGCCAAAAACTAGGGCACCTTCGGCTGGTCCATGAACCTGAAAAATGGCACAACTATTATTGAGGGGAGCGGCCCTGTTTATGTATCAACAATGGATTCGAATGGCTCTTTTAGTTTGACGTGACCAATTCCTGGTACAATGCATTACAAGTAGGTCAGAATGAAATGAGAAAGCAGAGAGAAATGTATAAAACAGTCGTAAAAGTAATTACGGTAGGAGTATTTACATTAAGGAGAGCCAGCAGTGCCCTTCATTGGCGTGCGTAGCCAAAAACCAGGGCACCTTCGGCTGGTCCATGAACCTGAGCGGCCCTGTTTATGTATCACCAATAGATTCCTATGAAAAAATAGCGTGGATTCGAATGGCTCTTTTAGTTTGACGTGACCAACTCCTGGAACAATGCATTACAAGTAGGTCAGAATGAAATGAGAAAGCAGAGAGAAATGTATAAAACAGTCGTAAAAGTAATTACGGTAGGAGTATTTACATTATTTATACATCGGTGGTTACCCGAACAGAACCGATGTTCTCAGTTTATCATGAGTCGAATCTCTATTTTTTTTATTTCTTTGACTTGGCCGCTTTGCTCTCGGCAGAGTACCAGCAACCACCAAAGGCGACCACTAGCAATCCAGTGAGTTTGGCAGGATCGTTCAATCCTTCATGAAACCAGACCATGGCCATGCATATGGCAAATACTCTCTTTCCAGCATTCAAGAGGGAATGCGTGAGTGCGGAACAAAAACCCAAGGTAATCATGGAGAAAATGTTGTAAAGAGGATGCCAGAGGTACACCTGAATATCGGCGTCGATATTGCATAACTTGCCAGGCTGGTTCTTTCCCAAGGAGCAATCCGTCAGGAGCAAGAGTGGGATGTAACAAAGGCCGATCATAACCCCAGAGTAAAAGGAAAGTTGTGTAAATTGAACCACCGATTTCTCTACTTTGGTCAATTCTGATTTCACCGGGGGAGCGTTTTGAAGAGGGAGCGTCTCACTTCCGACCTTGGAAGTCGACTGTTGCAGATGCTGCGTTTGATGCTTTCGTTGCAACACATTGCGACAGCTCAACAACAAACCTGATGCTAAAGCTGCAATCACTGCCTGAGCGGCTGGTGGTTTGGACTGCAAGCGGAGGAGAGACATGGCACCACCCACCACCACAACCATACTGGATACAATTCCGACGGTGAATGTTCCTTCTCGGAAGAAGAGTTGCGACAAAATGAGAGTTTCAAACGGCTCCAAAAGCTTCAAAACTTGGATTACTGACGCCTTGCCGTACATGAATCCGAGATTGGTGGCAAGGGATCCCAAAGCATGTAATATGGACAGTGGAGTCCAATGAGACGACCGTATCCGTTCCCAAGTGATGCTCGGATTCATGAGAAAAAGCAGAACTCTTCCAATTGCCGCCCCCACCAAAAGTTGCCGGGAGGTGACATAACATGTTGTTGTGAGGACAGACATCGTTTCCTTGATCAAGACCGACCAACTTGCAGCATTTGATAAACTTGTAAGTTCTTGTAACGTTGCTTTCTTGAAATGGTTTGCAAACGATTCCATTGCAATTCCATTCATTCCGTTGGTGTAGTACCAAAGAAAGATGTTTGAGAGTTGCAAAATACTCAATAGAGTATTTTTCCAAAATTGTGTCATCATGGAAGGTTGCTTTCCATGACTTTGATGCTGTTCCGTATCTTTTTCACCGTTGTCTTGAGGGTATTCCTCACCACTGATCTTGCGATGGTTGTTTCCGATTCGGCTTCGAGTTGATGTTTCCGTCGCATCTGAGTATGTCGACGTCAATGAAGAGGATGACGCCAGGATTGATTCTTGAAACGAATCCTCCATCCGGTCGTTCATCTCATGTGGCAACACATCAATGGTAGTAGTTTCCATTGGTTCCATCATTGTGTTATTGACGAGTATGAAAGGGAAAGTTTCCTACTACTCGTAATAACAATACACACAAAGTTTTTTTTTCAGGAATATTTGATACCGACTACTCCTGTACTACTAGCTAGCTCTCTTAGCTAGCGACAGAGAGATAGGATACACGATAATAAATATGAGTAGTACAAAAATAAGATCAACGTCCCGCGTTTTATTGGACGATCCCCACGTTTGTCTCGCCAAAAAATGCAACGGCTACGACAAGTGATCGATCAGTTATGTGCTCTTTGGCGCGCATGGCGACTCTCATTTTTTGGGTCAACGACATTTTTTCCAGGATTGGATTTTGTGAAAGAATTTGTTTTCACGTGTCGATGATTTTGTGTTTTTTTTCCACATATGATATGATGCTTTTGAAATACACAATTCAGAGATCACAGGTAGTAGTAGTAGCAGTAGTATTACCGTGGCAATATTGTCCTTCCAAGACGAAGTGTTCTTGAAAGCAGTAGTATACGAGAGAAATAATGATCAAGTTTTCTTCTTCTCCCATTCCTGGGTTGTTACCAATGTACGAAGCCCGGCGGAAGCCTTCACGACTTTCTAACCTTTTGTGGACGTCGTTGCTTTTCGTCATTCTGGTGCTATGGACTAGGAGAGATACTTCCGTCCAATCGCCAATCAAGGAAAGTAGTAAATCGAACAATTCCGAGCACACTCCTTCTCCCTACAGGGACACTACACCCACATCATTCTTGTCTCATGACATTCATGTGACCTCCACGAGTACGGTAGTAGCAGGTTCTTCTGTCGATCCGTCATCATTACTCCAACTCAAGGTACCGTTTTACGTATACACCAATGAATTGGATTGGAGCAATCATGCCTTTTATAAAAGCAGCGACTTTATAGACAATTATAAGGGAGCCAAACATGCCGATGATTATTGGTTCCTAACGAATGCATTGAAGCATCCGATGCGTACCACCGATCCCAACGAGGCAAAACTGTTTTTCGTCCCCACACTACTCAATATGGGATCCCGTGGTGGACCGCTCGATTATTTCTTCAGGGAATTATGTATAGAAAAGGGAATCAAACCTTGTTTCAAAGACCGAAGCGAAGCCTATCATTATGTGGATGGACGCTTGGCCAAATCACCGTACTTTCAACGTTCCCAAGGAAAAGATCATGTCATCGTCGCATCGCATTGGACGTTTCGACAGGACCGATGGTGCAACATTGAAGGTCCGACCAACTATACGCATCCCAACATTCTAAGCTGCAATCTTATCAATTTTGAAGGGTACATATCGGGAAAGAGTTTGGCCTCACCAAGCATGTACATTGGCCGTGCTTGTGATCTTGATTCACGGAAAATATTTGATTTCTCCATGACGGCCAGTCTCCATCCCGAAAAGCCTGTCTTTCAAACGCGTCGAGATATTTGCCAGTGGTTACAGGCTGGAAACTACAGTGTGGCCCATTGTGGGGAGGGACCACAATGTCCGGCCCTAAGTCGGTCTCGGTATGGCTTTCATAGTCGTGGAGATACGTGGGGCTCCAACCGTGTCATGGACACGTTGCGAAGTCGTACGGTACCCCTTTTCACCAACGAAGAACAGTATAAGATCCTCCCATCTTTCATTCCTTGGAGGGACATATCGTATCTTGTCAATGCCACTACTCAAGAGTCGTTCGATGCGTCTCTGCAAGATATATTGAGTCGACCAGATTCGGAATACTTGGAAATGCAACAGCGGATCGGACGGTATGTACACATTTTTGATCACAAGTCGGTGTATCAGTTCGATGCGTACATGGCAGACTTTGCGGCTCGATTAGGGTTTCAAAACAACTCTGTCCAAGAAGTGTCATGGATTCGTGACGATTATCTGGACATGTTATTGATGTCACAGTAGGTCGTAGTAGGAAAATGAAAGACCGACTGTGATGAGGGATGATGATGATTCGTTGTTTGGTTGGACTTACAGTTATCCAGAAGCAAAAACACACAATGCATAATATTATTACATACTTACTTCTTACATAAAGAACATGTAAAATGGAACATTATTGTGACTCCTGACAGTGAGGAGTACAATACAATACAATCCGTTATTATGCATAACGTCGAAATTTCTGAAATTTCTTCTCCGCAGTAAAATGTAAAATGTTTTGTGGGTGTAATATAAGTGTGGGAGAAAGAGAGAGAGGTTCAAACTACAAGACAACCGTTTATCTTTCTATGTGTCGTGAAAAGGTAGCAGTCGTAGTAACAGCAGCAGCAGCAGCAGCAAACAAAAGAGCACCTTGTTTTTTTTTCCTTCCTTCCTTCCTTCCTTCCTTGTTCCTTATTTTTCACCGTATCCTCGACTCACTGAGCATCGTTGTTGTTGTTGTTGTTGTTGTTGTTGTTGATGTTGTTTCCTTCTTCTTCTCTTGCTTCTTCTTCTTCGGATGCGTCCGTGTCTTCTTCCGTACTCATTTCGGTGGGAGCATCCGTTTCCGAATCGTCACTGGTACTATCATCGTCGTCGTCGTCGTTTTCATTTTCATGGTTGTTTTGACCGAACGGTTCGCTGACAAACGGTGGAGGAGGTTGGATTCCACCCGGTTGGGCAACGATGATTGTGTCTGGTGATGGTTGTTGTTGTTGTTGTTGTTGTTGTTTTTGTTTGGTCCGAATGGTTCCGGAAGTGGATGATGATTGTTTGACGTCATCCGGAGGAGGGATTAGGACCAGTATCAGAAGCACTCCAATAGCAATTCCGTACAAAATTCGGATCATACAGTACACGACGCGACCGTTCCAAAAACCAGTTGCGGCAGCAGTACTACCGGTAGTACCAGTACCACCGATACCGATACCGGACGGATGACGAGGCGTTTTGGCAATCGAAACCATTCTTTTCTTGTATCAACCGAGTGTGTAGTGTGTGTGTGTGTGTGTAGTGTGTAGTGTGTAGTGTACTTGGTATAGTATTGGGTTGGATTTGGATTGGTACAGGAGTGTTTGCAGTCGTGTCGACTGTGTTGGCTGTTGGATAGTAGTACCGTAGTTCGAGAGAGGGTTTATCGGGTTTTGGGTTGGTGATTTTAAGAACAGTCTTGTCTGCTACTCTGGCCAGTAGTAGGTACTATAGTATTGTCGTCCTTCGTGTTCTCTTCGTAGTAGCAGAATCAAATACTTTCGAAGTAATAATATTGTAATTCACACAAATAAAAGTTCACAGTCGCCACACCCACACCCACAGAAGGGAAGTAGAGGGAAGAAAAAGTGGTATAGAGGTATACAACACCAAACGTTCTGTCACGGTATGATAATATTATTTTATTATGTATTGTCGTCGCTCGACTTTCCGCATGAAAAAAATAAAATAATGGTTGTTGTTGTCATTGGAGGATGCGTAAACTGCTGTATCGCTGTATCATACGACGTACCAACTGTACTTCATATTTTTCTACCGTAGTATGGTAGTAGTATACTGTAATAAGGTATAATAATAATAACTGTCACAATGATGGGATGCGATGAAAGTTGCACGAAAAAAATGCCCTTGACGGTTTCGTGTATGATAGAGAGTCTATTATGATACCGGTACCATAACCGTGCAGTGCTACCGTAGGGTAGGTACGGTATACAGTTCCAAAATAATAGGTATCATACAGTGATAACCAAGTAAAAGTACGACCATAACAACAACAACAAGTATAATACGAAGTAGTACAATCTTCTGGTATGACAATCGGGACCACAACAACAACAACAACAGCAATAGCAAACAACAACAACAACAATAATAGCAACAACAATAGCAATAGCAACAACAAATACGATGAAACGGGTCATCAAGTTGAGACGAAGGATGGACTCTTCTTCGTCATTCTTGGTATTGGTAATGTTGTGTTGTTGTTTCTCCAACATCATCATGTCATGGACGATGCCTGTATCGGTGGTGGTATCGGGTAGTGCAGTTCATTCGGCTGTTTCCTATTGTACATTTACCACAAGAAAACGACAGCAACCACAACAACAACATCAATGGATCATGGATCGATCCTCCATACGACGACAACGACGACGAATATCGAAAAGTCGTACCAAATATAACAACAACAACAACAACGATAATAATTATCATTATTATTATGGAATGACACGTTTGGTATCATCATCTTCTACCAAACAACAACAACAACAACAACGAAACGACAAAAAGAAGAACGTTGCCGCCGATGACGTCGTCGTCAAGGGTCAACATCATCATCACGATAATCATCCAGAAGAAGAACTGTTAGCAGTATCCTTTCAAGATTTGGGTCCGTTGGGGAAGACGGTCGCTGGCGTCACAGAAATCGCCTTTGCCGTTGTGATGGAATATGTAAGTGGTTTCGTGACGGGGATCGTATTTGGGACCATGGTGGGTATACCAGGATTCCTCTTTCGACCCATGGATCCCACGACAAAAGCCGCACGACGATCAACCTTGCCACTCCTACTGCCCGAACTCAAACAACGGTTCGGTAGGATGAACACTCGTAGCATCAGATGGGCCAAAAGTTTTGGAGGTATCTCTGCATCCTTCGGTGGGTTCGGTGTCGCCGTTAAGGTACTACGAAACGGACAAGACGACGATGTTTGGAACAATATCCTATCCAGTGCAGCAGCCGGTGCCTTCTTTGCACGGAAGGAGGGACCCCAAGCCATGCTCCGTGGTGCCATCCTATACGGTGGACTCATCTATCTCATATCATCGGGAGGAGGAAGAAAAAGTAATCAACTCCTCCAACAGCAATTCATCGAACGACCGGTAGAAGTACCAAACGAATTTTAGAAGAACATAAACAAACATCAACTACAATAATAATAACAACAACAGTAATTCTGGTAACTAGAGGTAGACTACTCGTGTGACTCTTTCTACTTGTATTGCTACAGTACCGTGGTTATCACAACAACAACCGCTTAGTAGTTATATCTACGATTGGAATAGTCGTAATGATTTCTTCTCCAATCCAGTCGGTACTCTGGCATGACTTCTTCGTCCCATTCCAGATACATACTGTCCAAACTTACTGTCACCGTTTCAATTGTACTGTCATCGGTAGTAGTACCATCATTATCGATCAACACATCTGCATCACCGGTTGGATACATCATCAACACGACACCATATACAACACCGTCTTGTTCTTGTTCTTCTTCTTCTTGTTGTTGTTGTTCCGTAGTATCGTTCTCGTCGATCATCATCGGTGGGATGGTGACAATCACTCGGTCGCCTTGTTGTATCGGTACATGCGGTTGGATACCATCGATGGATATGGGGAACGCATCGTACGAATCGACGTACCGGACCAACAGTTTCTTCGACGTGGCGATTTGTACTATCTTGGCGTACCTCGTTGCCTCTTCCTCCTGAGACGTTCCCTTCACAAGGACGATAATATCATCGACTTTCAACGTAATCACATCCCTCGTCAGTTCTTGCAAATGTTCTCGAAACGATGATTTTGATGCAGTAACAGAAGAAAAAGGTTGTACCAGAAACGTTCGAGACCGCATCATTGATGATGATGATGATGATGATAAAACATTTTGCCGCGTTGTATGATGATTGGCCTTGGCCTTGGCCTTGGCTTGGACCTTGTTGTTTTGTTCTTGTTCGGGAAACAACACCTTGTCCATCCAATGATTCACAATCTTGGGAGTCCATATCTTGGACATGGCCGTGTCACGCAAACGTCCAAAACGAGAGTCGGCCAACACTTCCTTCCAATACGATACCAATTCCGACAAGAGAGGATCGTCTGCCATTCCAAGTGCCAATCGTGTCTCCCTTTCGGCTTCTGCCGACGTCATGACTGTCCAATATCCGCCGGCATATTCTTGTAACAAGAATCTACGTACAACACCGTTGAGTGGCTTGGTCTTGGACGTCACTTGACGTACCAAAACTTCACTGGCAACGTCTATCATGGGAAAACCTGCCGTCTCATGAATCATCTTATTCCATTCTTTGTTCCCGGGATGGTAATTCAGCATCTCGTTCATGGACCGTAAATACGGAGCGTCGTATCGACTTCCAATCAACACGTCCATCCGGTCCGGAACGGTGGTGATACGACCCTTGAGATGGTCTCGTATGGACGTATCGTCCAAAATAGGAAACGGCTTGCGAAAGATGTATCCCATACCGATGCGTCGAAACAAAGGTGCATGCGTCATGACATACGAGAACGACAAAACGGCGATGCCTGCCACGACCATATGACCAATCGCAAGTGGTAGGAAGAATCGGATCAGGCTTCTCCAAAGCGAGGGATTCTTCGTCACCGTCTTCTTCTTTTTTTTGTTGTTGCTTGGTTTCGTCGCTGGCGTTGAAGCAGAGAACGAGGCGATCACCAAATGTATGATAAAATACACGAACAGAACCAACAGATAGATCCCATTGATCCACTCCACGGCATTGTCAACGAGTTCCGTTAAATATTGGTTCCAGTCTTCCATAGTTGGGTTTCCCAAGATGCGACTGGGAAGGGACGACTTTTGGAGCATTTCATGAAAAGCTTGCAGTTCGGATGGTGCGAAGAAATCCATTTCATTGGCCATTTGTCGGGCCCAATGTTCCAGCCAGGGCATGCCGCGGCCGTTTCCACTGGATGGCGTACTGTAGAGACCGTACGCTTTCAAGAATCGGATGGGGAGGGACATCCCCCCCTTCAAAACAGTTTTCAAATCGTTAAAGGCTTGTCCCCACATGGAATGTCGCATGTAGTAATATGTTCCCCATCCTTGTTGTCGTACGTCGCCCTTTTCAAAGTCGCGTTGACTCACAAAGGTCAAGATGAACATGGCTCGATTGTACGGTCGATCGGGGTCTTTGTTTCTCGGTCCTCGGTGCCAAACATTTTGGTTGAACATCATGGCGTCTCCCTGTAACAACACACCGGTTTTGAGACCCGTCTCACCGTTGGACGACGCTTCGAACGAGTTTCGTCTTCCATCGGGTGCGGGTGTCATACAAACGTCTTCCAAATCTTCGTTGGCACAAAAGTGTGTGCCGGGACAGAGTGTCGTCGCACCCATTTTGCCGGTGGTGTCTTGCAATGCAACAAACATAGTATACGAATGTAAAAAGGTTCGTGCGTACAAGACCGACGACCCAAAGTAATCCGAATCCGTGTGGATACCCTGATGCGAAGCGCCGTGCATCGTGGTGAGGGTCGATACTTCGACCAAGGCCGGATTGGGTCCCACAATGGCCGTCAACGTCTCTTCGAGTTGGCGGTTGTGACCGACTTCGTGCAAGGCTTGAGCGATAATGGGATCATCCTCCGGTCCGATTCCCAACGACAATCGACTTCCATCACCACCGTTCCAAAAGAGTTCATTCCATGGCAAGACCATATCATTCTTGATGAATGTATCATGGCGTCGTTCCAAATACTCTCTCAATCGGGAGCTTGTGTTTTGACTTAAAATATTCTTCATTACGACGGCACCATGGTTCATCATGACCGATTTGCGCTGGTCTCTCGAAAAGTCGTCGTGAATCAACAAATCGTTGGCATCATGCGTCGAAATATCATCTATATGACATTGTCGATTGTAATAGGTAATTTCGGGATCTCGTGCCATGTACAATCCGTAATCATCCTGCAGTTCGGATATCTCATACGAGGACACCAGTTTGGAAAGAGGTCCATGATACATCACATGGAGGCCATGAATAGCCAACCAGACAATAAATGTTGCATACAGCGGGAGTGTCAAAAGAAAAGGACGCAATAATCGGAACATTCCCACCACTCCCATCGTCGTCGTCGTTGTTCTTGTTGTTCTTGTTGTTGTTGTCGAAAATGGTTTGGACTCCATGTCGAATTTAAGGCAGTCCGTTGGTTGATGGTCCACTGATGATGTGATGTGGCTGGTCTGGACGGAACGATCCGTTGGGTGGCCCAGTGGGGTCGACACAATCAACTGTCGCGAATCAACAAACAGGTTGATTCAATTCTCCCAGTCGACGAAAGGTTCTAGCCAATCGACAGAGGGTATCAGAAAGGATTGTTTTGATGAACGACACAAAAAAATCAACGCTCTCTCTTCTGTTGTTCCTTTCAAATTTCTGGTTGACTGTGAGATGTTTTTGCATCATGACAACATTCTCTCTATCTTTATGAAAGAAGATTTCTTATATATAGATCATTTTGTTCGCGATCATCTCATCCTCATATGATGTCTCGTGCCTTTTGGTCGTGTTTTTGGTTAACACGGCATCGTACTTACAGTTAATTGCGTACTTCACGTCTTAAGGTTGTCTGTTACATACTACGTAGTACCGGTACTCCGTACGAGGTATCATGTCACTGTCAGTACCGCTTTGCACACCAGTTCTTGATAATATATATTATTTTTATTATGGCGGGATCCTGGATGGTACGTTGTTTGGAGAATTCTGAAATGACGATTATTTCATTATTACAGTTAATAATTGTACTACGTAAACAAAGTGACAAATCACAATAGAAAATCTTCTATAAGGCCATACCAACTACCGGTATATTATTAATACCAGCTGCCATCAATTCCGCATCTGAGAAGTTGGCTCACCCGCCTGGCCCCCAACCCCCAAGGAGGCGGGGCAAAATATTCAACAGCTTTCCCTCCTCTCAGTACCCTGTTGCCCACCACTCAGAACTGGAAAGGCTAAAAACCTCACGAATGAGGCAATGTCCAAAGCAGTGAGTGTCAGATATGGTGTGGTCTTCCAAAAACGTTGCTGGGAAGGCAGCAATTAACCACCTAAATTGTGATGGGTGCGTTGAAATCTTTAACTGTTGGAACCCAATAGGGCGGATTGTACGTGTAAAAAGAAGCCTTCCATGACAAGCACCAGTAATATTCCCAATGAAATAGTACCGTCCCTCCGCACTTGACACTCGGCTGAGTTGTGATGCCGTGTCTTGTCAGTGCCCATCACAACTCTATCAGGAATCATGCAATAAGCATTCTTCCTCCTCTCCCTTAGACCCTTTCCGACTAAATAAGAGAAACAAAATCTTTCCGGTCGGACACCGGTTCTGCATGATGCCATGCACAAGCAAGACAACAGTAGTTTGTACTACCGCTGGGACGATCTCTTCCGTTGCACTGCTAGATCGTCTGTGGATTCTTAGTTCCCCAGGATCTGACAAACCTGGGTTAAGCCCCCCTACCACGACAAGGTGATCCACTCCGGGGGGTTGCAATTTTCCTATCTACCGGTACTAAAACTGTAAATAAGTACCGGTAGTACTGTAGTGCCGGTAATAGGTCGTATTACTACGAAGTACGAAGTAAAAATATGGAAGGTGTGCAATTCGCCACAATAGGTATGTATGTACATGCTGCTTGTACCAATCCAGCGTGCGAGGGTGCGAGTTGTTTCCTTTCTCTTTGTTCTCACTGTCAATCATCGTGTTGTCATGCATCATACATACACCGTACGCTTACGAGATCACCTGCACCCTAATCATCCGAACTCACGCGGCAACTCCAACCGACAGAAGAAGCAAGACCGACGTCGGTAGACAGTAGACAGGAATTTACCGAATGATAGAAAAAATTCGGAAAACATCCACTCTCATGTTTGGCATTGCACCTTCGTTGCTCTGGATTACATCACCATTATTTTATTAGCTGTAACACAAAACAAAACAGGATCATCAACTCGCTCCGTTATTACTCATTATGGATCGGCACAAGATTTTGTATGGACAAAATATGACATCTCTCCCCAAATGGAAGATGGTAGTGGTGGCTTCCGTTATTCTGGCAGTGATGAATACGGTTCGCATGTTGCCCAGGATGCAAAACTTCAACAACAATTCGTCTGTGCTGTATGATTCTATGAGTGTTATGCCTTCACTCATTGACGCAGCAGCGTCATCATCGGTGGAAAGGAAACGAATGAGACGACCCATCCGCAATCGGATCGTCACACAAACACAGGCCGTCCCGAACCAGTCGGTCGTGTTGTTCTCATCATCTTGGAACGAAACACTTCGAAGGAACGAAACCTTCACGGGATATCGGTACGTCCGAGACTTGATATGGAAGGTCCCCCAAAAGGTCAGTTGGTCTGCCAATCGAGACTTGTTTCGTTCTTGGAGCATGCTACCGTTACCACCCAACGATACAACAACTACAAATAGTACTGCGACAACTGCCCAAACCGACCTCATCATCGACACGTTACAATATGCTGTTATCCGTGATCCTCTCGAACGGCTCTACAGTGGATACTACAACAAATGCATCAAGTCACCCGACTACGAAGATCATTGTACGGGATTTTCACCCAAACAACGAAAGGCATATCCACCTTCGTTCCTTAGCTTCCTCATGCGAAATTATCGGATGAACCGGTTCAAAAAAATGTTGCAAAATCCTCATTACAAGGCTATCACACACTTGATTCCCAATCTTGACAGAATGGATCATGTCTTTCATATGGGCAGTCCCACCTTCAATGAAGAAATGTCTTCTTTTTGGAAACGTCTCGGTGCCAACCATACCGAGGTAGAACGTCAATTCCCCACGGAGGCACAACGAAAACTCAATAGTTATCATTCCGGTACCACATCCACTACTATACAGCAACACTTTGAAGATTGTCAAACATTTCAGTTGGCCATGATTGTCACTCGGGGGGACTATCAAGGCAAGTATGCCCAACTATACTTTCCCATTCCACAATGGGCCAAGGACAAGTTGCAACACTGTCAAGAACAAGGCGTCGTCCTACCACCGCCTCCTACGACAATGAAAAAAAATGGCAACCGCCCACTCAGCAGTGAGACCAAGAAAATTTTGTTGCGTCAACAACAAAAACTATTACAACAACAACAAAGAATCGAAGAAATACTTCAACAACAGCCGCAACGACAGCCGCAACAACAACAACAAAACCAACGACGACGACAAAAAGACAACGTCGTTTTTGAGCGTGCCAAACAAGAATTGCAAGAGCGGCTGAAACAGCAACGAACAGCAACAACAAAGCAACAAGCACAACTCGATGAAGGAAGGCAGCAGCAAAAGAGAAATGATAGATGAACAGTAAAACTGTCTGGTTTACCACATTCTGGTAGAATTATGGCAACAAAAAATCCGGGATTACAACAACAAAAACAACTCGATGAAGACGGACAGCAGGAAAATAGTGACGATAGGTGAACTCGGAAAATTTTTGCCGTACGAAGAAGAATTTCTCGGATGAACCACATTGTTTTGAAGGGGAGGGAGGTTGTCGTTGGGAGGGATGTGGCTGTCTGTTTTAGATTTCGAGGGGAGTTGAAATGAACCAACTACAAAATCGAAATCAGTGCTCGACACCACCATAATTATGGACGAAAAGAGGATCTCATTTAGAATACCACACTCGATCGCTGCTCTTACATTGTGGTGGCAGGCGACAAAGGGACAGTTGGTGGCCAGGATAGTCGAGGGACTGTTTCTGGACGTACCAAGTCGATAGTGGAAAACGGAATCAGAGACATCAACATTGACAGCAACACCTAAAAATGGAATTTCAATAACAACCATTAGCATGGTCTGCTGACAACAATGACGGCACATTCCATGAGATGAATCGTTGCAAGCTTGTATGTGTGCAATCTACCGGTAGTGGAAGGCTACACAATGCCTTCGGCGTTCAAAACACTTGCACCAATCCTGTGTCATTTCTTAAGGACGAAAGCAGTTGTCATGAAACCTTTGTTAGGTTAAAAATGGTCTCGCAAAACCCATTCACTTTGGAAAGTAAAATCATACGATGATATCGTCAACTGAAAGAGCCAAATGCAAAAAAATACTAAGTATCTGCCAGACCATCAATCTACTATTAAAATCCTTCGCACTACTCTAGAAACTGTTATCATTCTCGAACAGAACAGAGATGTTTCTGTAGTTCTTGTGCTGTGAATTGGGTTTTCGAAAGTAACACTCGATTGAAAGACGGTATGAAGATATCATTTACGTACGAAGTAGGAGTAGTTGCTATGAATGATTCTACAAAAAATAGTCACCCTACTACCGTAGGTAGGTCGCTATGATAGCTACCTGTAGCTACTTGTAACTATGATACTGTATCCTCCACCCTAAATACGGACCTCCACCTACTAGAGAGTACCGGAGTATGATACGACGTACGACGTACTTGTTAACCTGTCTGTAGTAGTAAAGTGTTTGTTGCTTCTGCCAAGCTTGGTCCCTATTACTGATGACTGATGCCGGATGCCGGACACGAACTGGTCGGAGTCTGCAAGTGCTTCTCTTTTGTCGTGCACTTCTCGAAGCACTACACACTATCGCATGCCACACATTATTTTATTTCATCATAGTAGTCAGTCCGTGAGAATCGTGCAAGAAGGTAGTTGAGACATGGGAAGGGAGCATGCGTGAATCTCGTGGTACCGCGGCTCTGTCGACTCCGACAAAAATTAGGTTCTACGCGTCATTTTGTCAGCCAAAACGAGAATGAACGGTCATCGCTCGATTCCTGTTGTCATCCGTGTCAAGTTTTGACTGTGAGTTGCGAGAAGATGCTTCATCATACTTCCACGCCATGCACACATGTTCGCACCTTCCGGATCGATTGGTTCAGGAAGCAGTGTAATCACTTAAAAGTAATTACACAGTTAAATAAAATAGACACGCGAGAGAGATTCTCCTCCAGATGAGTAGAGAAGATTCGCTATCACCGAAACAAGACACGCTTTCTTTCCTTCGCAAGTTTCAAGTTTAAGGCCTAACAGTCGTCGTCGATTGAAAGAGACATCACTCGTTCACATCATAAATTATTCACCGTATACACGCTGACATTAACATCCTTCTTCATACCGGAGATTCTTGAAAGCAATTGCTTTCATACAGCCGTTCCATGCCGAAACATTCCTCGGCATCCTCAATAACAACAACAACAACCCTTTCATTAGAATCATCACCGCATAGAAATTTATAGAAGACAAAAACGTTTATAACATACAATCATGAGTGCCTCGAAATCACTCCTCAAAGTCTTGACGACTCCTTGCAAACTGGCCAGTGCCATGGATTGGAAGAAAATGAGTGGTTCCACCATTCTCAGTTTGGACATTCACTCGGATCGCATCGGACTGACTCGATGTGATCATCCCAGCAGTGGAACAATGATGAATAACGGCTTGAAACAGCAACAATCATCATCATCATCATCCGTCTCTTCCCCGTGCTATCCGTTGGAGACTCTTCCTTTGGATCGCAAATCAAAGACCCTCAACGAAGATGCCAAGAAGAAGCTTGCCGATATCGTCAAGGAACACAACGTTTGCGGATTTGTTGTCTCTTGGCCCATGCAACCAGACACGGGACGCATGGGAGCTTCTTGTGGACGAACCTTGTACACTTTGGAACAGCTTTTGAAGGACAAAACCACCAATACCGTCTTTTCTCAAAACCGTCCACTCTGCTTTTGGGATGCCAATCACGTGCAACCCACCAAGCTGGATGCCTTTGGAAGAAGTCCGGAATTCGCCAGGACAACCAACAAGACGGTCCATTTGGCGTCACAAGAACAGTACCATCAAGATGAAAAGATGTCCGCATCACAAGTCTGGCAAGACTTTTGTGAACAATACTGGCCCAAGGAGCAACTCCAAACTGTCACTACCGCTACGACGGCTACGGCACAACGTCGCTCGTTGGTCGGTGGACGCAACGCCACTTCCGTTTCCAACGATTCCTGGCAAGCGGATCGTCGCAAGGCCGTACAAGTGGCAGCGGCATAAATCGCGCATACACACATACACCATTGTGTTTCGTGGGAGCAATCGCACACGTTTAGAGTTAGACTGTTACATAGAGATAGATAGAAACAGATATTTTACATGCCAAGAGATTAAAAAGATAATACAAAAAAGTAAACGTACTTTATGTGAAACTCGAAACAGTTCGATTGCCATAGGTTACTACTCTTTCTACACATCCATCGCCCGAAGTCAAATGAAACTTATGATGAAACCATTGTTACAGTTAGTTAGTGCATGATTACAAACGTCCCCTCTTCCGTATTCTTAGGTCTCTGGAAAAAGGGGAAAAAAGCCACGATGTGAAGTGAAACACAAAGGGACGCTGTGCTTTGTTCTATGGTAGTTGGTTGTTGACATGGCATTTTTCTCTCAAATAGACTCTACTCGAGTCACCATAACCTCTACCATCTCTTCATCCACCAGCAGGGACGTTTGATCCCTCATCATAGTGATGGTTCTCATCGGGGACGTACTGCTGTTTGCGGTCGTCGAGTCTTGGGCATCCTCAAAGTCCGAATCATCATCGGCATCTGTTGCCGTTGCCGAGGCAAAGGATAGAATCAAACTTTTGTCGGGACGACGAGAATGTCCCGTTGCCTCGTGCCGGGCATCTTCAAAGTCTTCCTCGTCCAAAGAGGAATCCTCCGAAGAAGTGACAGAGTCCTCAAACAAGGGAGGGCTCGAGGAGAACCCTTCCCCTTTGGAGAAGGGGGTGGGAAGGACATCCGGTTCACCCGACGAAACTTTCTCGTTTATCACCGAGAATCCTCCGTTCGCTTCGACATTCATCAACGGATCTGCTCCCTCTTCACGATCAGAGGCATTGTCAGGTGTTGCTAGAGCTGCATCATCCACCGATTCACCAATGGCGTGAGTAGGACCGTCATATGCTGGTACTGGAGCCTTGTCTTCATCAGTGACGATTTGTGCGTCAGTGGTACATTCAAGATCTTCATTACAATCCTCGTCTTCAAGTCGAAGTTGTAACGCATTCCTCTCTTGTACAATCATTTCGTCAGGAGAACACACCAAGGACTCCTGATCAAGCTCGTTTCTGATTTTGCCTACACCCACATCTTCTACCGGAGCGCAGGATGTAATGCCATTAACCGGTGACTCGTCTGCTGCCTCCTTTCTCTCGAACTCTTCCATCAGCCTTTGCCTTACTGACGAATATGATTCGGTACTTTCCTCGGGAATAGCTATCAATGGATCATATCCTATTACCAACCCTTTCCCGGAAATAAGATCATGCAGGGACTCTGCCATGTTCGTCGGACTGTCAAAATGGAGAGACAAGGACGCAAGAGCGCTATGAACGATCGACTCAACAGCGTAAGCACCGCTGCTAAACTTTTCTGCCACATCCCCCACGAATGGGACGGACTCTGTACTCTCTTGCTTGACCATCCGGTCGGTATTGACATCACCAGGTTGCAGAAGGCCCAATTTCTCGTCAGATTCACCAGTAGATAGGTCTTTCGTAGAGTCTTCGTCGGAAGGAATTGAGTCTCGACCCGACGTTGAAGCTTCCCCTACTACGTCTTTCATCACGATTTTTGCTGCTAGACGCGAAACCAAGTCTCCATCAGCCGGTGCCTCCTTATCTTGTCCTTCCTCCACTGCCTCCTCTTCTTTTCTTTTGTGGCTGGAGCCACTACCGGTCTTCAATATTTCTACCAAATCTTCGACAGATGGAAGACCGTCGCCGTCCTCTGGGTTTGTAGGCGTAACCTCTTTTGCTTCTTCTTGGAGAGAATGTTGTTCTTCGACAGAGGCAATGTCGTTGTCTTCTTCTTCCTCCTCCTCCTGCACTTGATCACATTCATCGGCTTTATGCTGTGTGGTGCTGTGAAGGCTTTCCGTCATGTCCTCAACTCCGTTTGGAGTTGCTACTTGTGTTGTTTCATGTTGATCAACGGTCTCATCTTGATCCCCAGGTTTGTTCTCTGCCGAATCAGGAGTGGAATTGTCGTCTTCTGGGTTTTCTGACTCTTTTTCAGATGGAATGGAGATCATCTCAGCTTCTTGATGATCTTCACTGCCTTCGTGACTAACATCCGTAGTACCATCAATCACCTCGCTGCTTCCGGACGAAGCCAACAGTTCATCTTCTGCCCCCTCCTCGATGCCAACCTGCTGATCGATTTTATTGTGATGTTCAGGTTGGACTTCATAATCTTCCATTGGTGATGGCGGAGATATCAGGATTGTAATTGGTTCATGGAAGTGTTTGAACGCATCGGTTTCCCTCCTTTTCAAGTCAAGATCACGTTGCTCAAGTTCCTCTTCTTTTGCCAACAGAGAATCCAACCGCGCCTGTTCTTTTAAGCGAGTCTCCTCTTTGTACTCTTCAACTTCTAGTTTGAGCGCTTCTAGCTCTTGAGTCAGTCGCACGAGGCGTTCTCTTTCACCTTCGAAATGGTCGAATTGATCCTTCAGTCGATTTTCTCTTGTTTCACGGAACGACTTGATCTTTTCCTCTTGCTCCTTGTTTCGCATTCTCATTTGTTCAATCTGCACACCCCATTGTTCCAGTTCTTTCCAGCGCTTGTTGATAGCTTTCTCGGCCACACTGAATGCCTGCACGTCCATAGCTTGATACAGCTGCTCAGACCAGGCACGCTCATTTTCGGCCAAGGAAGTGTTGGGATGAGTGTACATATCGCGGTTTCCCTCTTTCGCCTCTTCAATCTCTTCTTTTCGTTGCTCGAGTTGCTCGAATGCCTTTTCGTAGTGTTGTCGCAATGCGACAGCTGCGGCTCCAGCAGCAGCAGCCCGCTTGATGTGCTTTGATGCTTCTACCGTTTGTGCTTCCAGCTTGAGTTGACGATTTCGTTCATATTCCATTTTCGCAAGATGAAAGAGCTTTCTCTCATTGCGCAAGGCTCGGGACCAGGCCAAGAGGCCTCCATATCCCAGTGCCAAGATGCCACTCCATGCAGAAAGAACCGTGGATTGTTGGAAGAGAGATCCTGTTCCAACAAATGGATTCATGGTACGTGGAAAGAAAAAGATCTCCAGTCCAAGGATGACTGTGATTATAGACAGCATCATAATGGTGTTTTGTCTCGACCATCCATCTTGGTTAAACCGAAAGTTGCTGTTATGCATCGTTTGAACGCCAAGAATTCGTCGCTCTAAAATTCTGCCAGTCTCGAAGGCTGTGGCAAAGCCCGCGGCCGCCGTGATGCTGCACAACGCAAATATCATAGTTGCGTCGGGAATTGAAGAAAGTTATCTCCTTTAAGAGTCTATGAGAGAACTTGGCTCTTTTTCTTGCATATGATCGCTCTCCGCATTTACTGTTAGATCGTGTCGTCCAACTACCGTACCTATCTCCCTCGACGTAAAGAGAAGAATACGATACGAGTAGTTGGATATTAATATTCGTCGCCAACTTCTTAAGTACGTGCCGTTGTCGATGGAGACATTGACGAGATTTCAAATTACAGTGGTCGCGAAAGGCAGGTGAGCTCATATGTCCCTGTGTCCTACCGTAGGTGTTACGGAATACGGTATGATAACGGTACCGGTACATGATTTACCTACCGGTATTGCTTCTACGTACGTCTAACAGTACCGTAAATACCTACCTAACAGTAAGTACAGGTGCTACCGAATTTACGCACTGCTGTAGTAGTACGGTATTTCGTCGCAATAGGGGATGACCGTAGTCCTAATAACAATTTACTGTCGGACTGCGTAGCACCTTACCGGTAGTGAGGAGTGCGAAGCGGTAGGATCATCTATCTTCTCAATGAATTTAATCATCATCAACTGACGACAAGCCATGGCTATCATCACCGCTTCAGCCGCTTGGATTCCTTATACTCCGGTGCTGCGATGTCATTACGAGGCGTTTTGAGAAGCCGAAACTGAAAATTGTGATTTTGTTGGGAAACTGAAGTTTTGGGATTGACTGTGACTTCACAATTCTTGCCACTGCTGTCGAAATTGCTGTTCAAAATAAATTATTTTGATGATGATGACATATCCATGGGAACGTGTCAAAATAAGAGTAGTGTTGGTAGGTTCCCAATTCTCTTTTCTTCTTCTAGACACGTTGTGTCCCAACAGTGCTGCTCCACTGTTACAAAAACGCCACTCGCCATCCAAATCTTCACTTCTCCTCTTTCCCTCTTTGTTGTGACACGTGCTTACCATCCCAAGTACACTATTGTTTTCGCGTAGCGTCACAAAATCACAAATCTGTTTGGGACGAATCTTCCAATAACAAAAATGTCTCACGAAAGGTGCGAATATCTGGAAAGGATCCCTGACCATATTTTCGTTCCAACTTGGCCACCAACTTGGGAAAATCATGTCGGTACTTGTAGGCAATCTTTCCAACGTCGTTGGGGGACTTGTGTTCGGTACCTTCCTCCACCAGTCGTGTCTGGTAAAAACGCAGCAACAAACTGGTCTTTTCTTCCAGAGTCATACCTTGAATATCAGATTCGATCGTTTGGGATCGGTGAGACAAACAGGTACTGTCGGTAGTATACTGCCAATCTCCCGTGACACATTCCAAGTTGGGACAACAATCCCGATTGGTAACACATTTGTCAAACTCGGCAACACACGATGGTTCCGCCGCCTTTGATGCTGAGGTGGTTATCGTCCTAGTAGTACATGTCTCCATCATGACAGCCACTATAATGATGCCAAAGTTGACAAACTTTTTCATGACGAATAAATTCGACTACTCAAGAGAGTGGTAGGACAACAGCTGCTCTACTCGTTTCGTCCCTGTTTACAGCCTGTTACAGGTACAGCTGTTTCCTATCGTTTCCTTTTTGGTACTCCTGTGTTTTCTCCTGCAGTTATAAATAATCGAGGGAGATGATGCAGATTAAGGAGACCATGCAAGCCTTGGAGGGGCTTTTTGATGATGATGATGATGATGATTGTTATGTTCTCCTACACTCCTACTACAGTGCTCTTTTTGTCTTCCACAACATCTCTCGATTGTTGTCAATTGTCAATGGTCCAATCCGAGAGCTTTTTCAAAGATGATTGACGTCATTCGATTCCATTTGTGTACACGACTGGAAACATACCGGTAAGGTAGAGGGGTACCCTCTACTTTACTGTTAGTAGAACGTACGATAGCTGCACCTATGTACCTGTAGGTATGTATCATAGAGAATAGGGAGTGTTTTGTTCTTTTGAGGGAGTTCGAAATCGTGAAGGAGTGAAAATTAAAGGGGGAATTTCGGTGCCTTCTATGTTTAAATTGTAGAAACACGAATTTGTCACTTTCTTCCTTGCATCCTTTTGAATCATATAACAATTCTCCATCCAATTTCCTCCCGCGGCCAAGCAGTTTTGACGGTTGTGTGATAGAAACGTGTGCTGGCAAAATGCTCTCGTCTTCGAAGATTGTAGTACGGGACTCGTAGTAAAAACCGGACCAACAAATCAGTCGGGTCATCAACATTTTTTTGATACGTTGTACTACGTAGTACTACGTAGTACTGACGGGTAGTACCGGTAGTACCGGTAGTACGCAAGTACGGTAGGTAATCGGTACTCGTTTCGTTCGAAGAAGAAAAAAAGAATTCCGACGGCTGAGTGATGAGGTGATGGTGTAAATGAAAGAAATACTACTACCTTCAGCAGATGTGTGTTTGTAGGTTTGTAGGTTTGTAGTGCGTTTTCGAAGCCCACCCACAAACAAACAAACAGAACACAACACAACAAAACAAACACTGTGAATCCCCCCCACTACAGAATTACTGCTTCGATATCGTAATATTCTGCACACAGCACCGCACACACGCAACACGGAACGATCCGTGACAAACCGCATGAAGACGTTCGTAATTTCTTCTGTTTGACAACCAACTTGCAGCACCATCCGATACGCAATACTATTTATTGTCATGAGTGCCGCTCCAATCGTAGGAGGAGGAGGAACAACAAACGCAACACGAAGTTCGTGCATTGTAAAGGCCATTACCTCTCCGGCCAAGTTCATAGAGCGGTTGGAACGAAGAGGAGTTCAATCGCCCAGCAGCAGCAGCCGATCAAGTACCAACAACATTCCATCGATGAATCATCGTCATCATCGTCAGTATCAACACAATCATCAATATCACAATCGAATAGTGTTGTCCTTGGATATTCGTCGTGATCATATTGGAATGGCTCTCGTCAGTCCACCTACGGTTGTCACAAGCACCTATTACTTATCCAGAAAACAGCAGCAACAACAACAAAAGTCACCAAGGCTTCCACTGCTACTGCCCATGATTTCCATTCCTCATCGTAGAATTATCAGTGAGAACAATGATGACGAGCAGCAACCGCTCCATGCAGGAGCATCCCCCTCCTCCTCTCTCCAAAGTATTCATGACATTGTCAAGCAGCACAATGTGTGCGGCTTTGTCGTCTCGTGGCCACTGGAACGAGATACTGGCAAGATGGGTGCCAAGTGTGGTCGAGTTTGGTATACCTTGGAAGCCCTTCAGAGAATGGAAACCGCATCAACATCAACATCGTCATCGTCACCAACATCCAGCACGGTGCAGTCGTCTCTCTTTTCGTGTCAACGACCCATTTGCTTGTGGGATCCCCATCGAACAGTCGAAGAAGCGAAACGATTGGATGAATGGGGACGATCCTGGGAGTTTACCAGAACCTCTACCGCCAACGAATACCGTGCATCAATCGAACGGTATTATCAATACGACAAGGACGAGTACCAAAACGACTACAACAACAACGACGACGACGAGGAGGAGGACCAGGAGAACGAATGGTCGTCAACCTCCTCCTATTGTGATGCCACAGGTGCAGCACCCCTTTATCTCTGGCAGGACTTTTGTCATGCGCACTGGCCGGAAGCCACGTCCGAACAAGAGTGGAAAGGTTTGTTGTTGAAAAATGACCGGGCAACCTCAAAAGAAAGGACAACCGCATCGTCATCGTTGCCGTCTCGATCGAAACATTTGTTCGTGGATCGTCAGTTGCAATTGGCGGTTGCAGCCGGGGCCTACTAGAAGACGAGGAGGGACACATATTCACACAAAAACGAACAAAACATACACACACACAAACACACAAGCGCACGCAATATCAAACGTATTGGATGGTGGCTGGCTGGTGTTTCATTTTGACAATAAAAATTTACTTTAGAATTTTGGCAATTTTTCATCATCATCATCATGTTCTATTTCTCTCCAAGAGTTATGTGGTTACTACTGCTGTTGTTGCTGAGCGGGCCATCCTTGTTTCTTCCTCGGGCAAATTTTCAAACAGTACCATCGTTGGATCTCCGAACGGTGGGACGGGCGGGTTGAATTGACTTGCTGGCCAAGCAAACAACAACGCGCTTCTCTCTTTCAACCACATGGTAGCGCTCTGGCTGAGACGCTCCAGAGACGCCGATTGCTTCGTGTCAATCCCATCATCGAGGGAGTGGTTGGCAAGTTTTTGCAAGACCCTTCACTCCAAAGAAGAAGGAGCTGGTGCTGAAAAAATCCGAATACTGTTTCTTCAGCCACCGTAGTAGGTCTGCGGTATTGTACTCACTGTAGATACTGTACTGTGTGTATGATAACTGTATGATAAAAGCTGGGGGATGGAACATCGATCCTCGGTCCAACATCATCAAGCCAACCACCACGACTCTTGTGCACGATGTACACCTACTCTCCCAGTCGATATCTTGCACGTGTCCAAGCAGTGACGTGGGTGTGACGGCAGCGTAGCCTTTTCCTATGAGACCTTTCCATTTGGACCTTTTCCGGTGGAATGAAGCGATTTTGAAAGTTCCAAACGACACAAGAAGAAGCCTATTGCTGGAACATGTGGCAAACGACGGTACGTTATACATTGTACAAGTAAATGCAACGGGGCTAGTACGCCTTGTCCTCTCTGTATGTTCCCTAACGACCAGCCCCACGCTGTTGCTTTTGTTGTTGATTTTTTGTTTTTTTCGTTCTGTCCTTCTTTTTTCAATACATCTTCGGAGATGACGTTCACGTGTCGATGGAGAATTTTCGAGCCTTTTTTTGCAAGAACTGCACGACCATGACCCAAATGTCGGATCGAGTCGTCGTCGCTCGAGGTATGGCTGGGGCTTGGGGTGGGTGGGTGGGGAGTGTTTTTTGAACCGACGTCAACCGCACCAAGATGATTGGTTCATTGGTCATTGCTTAGCCGTTGTTGTATGACAGGGTTGGGTATTCATCATGGCAATGCCACGTACGGACAACTCTCGAGACATTGATCGTGATTACTTTCGACGGCATGCTGCGGCGGCGGCTGGGATGGGGAGTCCCAACCGTTTCCCCGGACTAAGTACCGTAGTAAAAATTCTTCGACTGACCCTGCTACTACCGGTAGGTAGTTGGACCCAAACACGGTCTCGATGCTGCTGCTAGCAAGTACAGCAACAAATATCACATCATCCATCATATCATCTCCTCGGATTCATTACGCGATCTACACTGCTGTACGGATTCTCATGGCTGCCTTTCTACTACACGACACACTGTCTGTGCATGCCATCATTCTGAATGAGGATTCTTCCCAAACGGGCGTGAGATGATGATGATGATGCCTTGGGTGGTGTGTCGTTTATTTACTGTTATTACTTCGTATTATATTTGTTATGTACAACAGAAAAGTGTCATTTTATATTATTCATCCCACAATTCACACAATTCACGGAGGAACCAAGAGGCTGCTGCTGTTGTTGCAAAAAAGCAGCTCTGTGGGTGCTGTAGCACCTACCGAAAGTACTCACCAGGTCGACCATAGTACCTATGAAAACATAGCAGTCAATTTTTGAATCGATGCGTCTCTCGCGCCTGCCTGGATTCGGATGTTTTTGAATTTGACTGCTATGTATTACTCCGTAATATGCATCATCATTCCATGGTAGGTCATACAAAGTACGGTCTGTTTTACCGTATTGTTACTCTACCGTGTAGTACAGAAGAGGTAACAAATAATGCTCTGGAGTACCGGCGCGCTCACGAAGAGATATCATACAGCGGTGGGTTTGCGCGGGCAGTAGGAAATAGACAACCCGAGGGTACCGTAGTCTATCTACGGTAGTCTACTACCGTTTAGAGTTGTTGGAGCAACAACAACAACAACATTATACCTTTGTCTCGTCAATCATCGATCACAGTCATCAGCATCAGCATCATCATTCCTCACAGTCAACAATAATCCACAACAAACAAAGAAAAACAACCATTCGGAAGATTGATTGATTGATTGATTGATTGATTGATTGATTGATTGATTGATTGTGTTAAATTGATAATTGATTGTTGACGAGCTTGGGGCCTTCTTTTTTACTACTTGTACTACTACTTTTACAGTAGTTGCTATTATTGATCTTTGCCGACTGTTGTCTGTTTTTTCCTGACTGTTTTGTCCTGTTTTGTCCTGTCCTGTCCTGTCCTATCCATCCAATCAATCATTTCACTGTCAGTACAGTTGGGTCTGGTCTGTTTCACAGTTTCACAGTTTCATCATCCATCATACCAAAGAGAACTGTCATCCTTGTACCTATATTCATTCACACATCACACACTCCGTATCATTGTATTGGAGAGTTTTATTACCAGTATTATTACTGTTAGTAACTGTGATTGCTCATCAATCAATATTACACTGATCGACTGTTGTGAAGTCCATCATCATCAATCATGGCCAGTACTGCCGGTAGTACCTCCATCGCTGTTGATGATGGTGGTGGTGGTGGTAGTGCTACTACTGCTACTACTACTAGTACTTTGAAGACGACGACACCAGCAGGGCAACAAGTGACAGTGACAAAAGTAGTGGTAAACAACAAGAAATCTTTGTCGTTGGGGAAAGTGTCAGTGGACACTCACACTCACAGTCAACCACAACAGCAACAACATAAACAACATCCAATCATCAATGACCAAACACAAACGACATCCAAACATGTTGCAACAACAAGTACCAACAATGACAACAATCATACATATCATGACAATGACAATGACAACAACAATGACATTGATGACGACGACGATGAAGAAGTTGTATCTGTCGATTCCACTGAAGTAATCAATGACACCATTTGTATGGCATTGTATTATCCATCCGAGACGAACAATAGCAGCAACAACAACAACAATCAGCAATCGTCGTCACCCATTTGGTGGCCGGCCATTCAATTCTCCTCTCTCATGCAGTTTGTCGATGCTACCAATACAGAACTGCAAAAACAACTTTCGACAAATGTTCGTAATGGAACGTTGACGAAACGACAAAAACACGACATCGAACAACGGTTGTTTGGACGTGTCACAAAAGAGGCATGTTACGATACCAACTTTCAAACCATATATTACCTTTCTAGACCCCTATGGGAGTATCGACATTGCGACCCGTACAGCAACACCAACAGGAACAAACCAGTTCACGTGCAACGATGCACCGCGGCATTGGCAACGTACACACGAAAGATGATACTGAAACCATGGCTGATCCCCTCCCAACAACTTTACATGGATTTTCACAGGGCGACCGACCAGGCTTGTGCAATGGCAATACAAGAGGAGGATAACGATGATGGTAAGAACAATGTTCCCCAACAGTCCAACTTGGTGCCAAACGCCATTCGTGTCTGGGACGAATGGGAGAAGAAGCAACGACAACAACAGCAACAAAAACAACAAAGAATGTTGCCAGTGGAAAGAGCCAAGCCCCAAGATGACATGCAAGATGACATTCAAGATGAAATTCAAGATACTGTTGACCACGAAGACGATGATGATGACGACGACGACGACGAACAACAACAACAAGAAGAAGAAGACATTCATCATTTTCCTCCTCTACCACCACCACCGGCACATGGATCGCCCATGGCACAAAGTATTGCGGCCGTATCCTATACAGATGCGTCTCTGGAATCGGCCAAATGCAGCAGAAACAACAACAACAACAACCACACACCTGCCAATACCAGGGGGCAACCAACAAGTACGACCCACAGATCCGCCGTCAATCACACTCCAGCGACGGCCGAATCCAGTGCCGCTCCGGATCTACCACCCAAACTCACTATCACCATCCCTCACAATGCATCCTTCGACGATATCTGGCATGAATTTCAAATGGAAGGATGGGACGTGTACCAAGACGCCGAAACGCAACAGATGGTCTATTTGGCACCCAATGGATACTCCTTTTCGTCACGACAACAATTCGAGACACATTTACAGACGGAATACGGATGGCAACCACCACCACCTCCAAGACATTCCCGTTACAGAAAACGTCAACAGTCGATGGATCGACCAATCGCAATCACACAAAAAAAGCAAGCGTCCCAATATGGCGAACGCCGTCAACATCACGATCCAACTTCTTCTTCTTCTTCTTCCTCCTCTGGAACTATAACGGCAGGAGAAATGTGGTCCTACGTCAAAAAGAATCTCGGATGGAATTATTCCAACAAGCCTCGTGACATGCCCGGGAACGAAACGTGGGTGTACTACCGACCGGGATTCAACAACAAGAATCGTGGTATTCTCGGACAGGACTGCTTTTTGAGCGAAGAAGACGTCTTGCAATACTGCCTCGAACATGATATCATGCCACCGCCATCACCCAGCCAATCATCCACAACTTCCTCCTCCTCGCAAGAAGAAGTACAAGAAGAAAATAACAACGAATCCAACAGTCTGCAACAGGGGGAAATGGATATCATGGATACCGACGAGGATCTAGAAGAAAAAGATACTTCCAATCACGACGACGACGACGATGACTCTGGATATCATACCCCTACCGGTCAATCTCCAATTCCACAGGACCCTGGCAAGCCGCTCGAACGTGGACCCTCCGAGGAATCGGACAACGACGACACGGAGGATGATAATACTGACAATAATATGTATTCCTGGCAAGTTCTGTGGCCAACTTTACAACGAAGCGGCTGGGAAATCAAAAAGGCCGCCAACAGGTTGGAGGATTGGTGGTACTGCAAACCTGTTCGTGCCATGGGGAACTTGGACGAACACGAAACGCCGAGGGAGGGACCTAGAGCGTTGCAACGAGGCGTCGACTACTTTGTCACCACCGAAGAAGTCATTGCGTTTTGCAAAGAGCGTGACAGCATCCGAAACAAAAAGAAGGCTCGACGGGAAACTATCGCATCCATTGCAAAGCCAAGCGAGAAGATGAAAAAACCTAACAGTATAACGACATCATCTCCACAGGTTCTTACTACTGTTGTTGCGACAGATAACGAGACGACGACGATGACGACGACGACAAAAAGTGACAACAAGAAACGACCACGAGAAAAGAAAGACACAGCCGCTGACAAAAACACAAAAACCAAGAAGCAACGGAGTCCTCCTGTGACCGTGGAGGAACAATGTCAAGACGAACAGCTATTGGTTGATGATCCAACATCCAACACTGCTCCATGGGCGACAAATGCTCCATTGTTTGAGCACCGAGTCGTGATTGGTAGTTCATTCGGTATAACATACCATGCGCCATACTACTACCTCCCCGGAGAATGCGTCCGCAACTTTTCCGATCGGTTCGAGAACATCACAGAGCTCATGCACCATCTCATCTTGCAGAAACACAGCGACTGGAACGGTGATGGAACAAATTCGAACGACTTGGAGTTCGGTCGATACTTGCGCTACGTGTTCGTCCCGGGCAAGCCGTCCGAATGGTCTCTCATTCGAACGATAACGAAAAAAGAGGCATCTTTCTTGCTGCAGAAAGCGGGGTACAGCTCTTCTGCTGCAGACGGTTCCTGGAAGCCTCCACAACAATTTGTCGACTTTGATATCTTATCGGCGCAATACGATACCTTCGAATTGCTGTGCAAGGCATTGAGATGCGTCGAAAATATCGAGTCTGCAGGCGGGGAAACGAGACGCCGGAAGAGTGGGAATTTGACGTCTGTCCAGGCCACAGCCCTGAAACTTGCAATCGCTGATGGCTTTGCATCTGACGAAGTGTCGACATCCACCGTTCAAGTCCAAAAGAAGGATTCTCCTACCAATCAAGTCAAAACTGTTGTCGATGAAACTTCTACTATCCTCCAAAATGCATTGGGAAAAACTGAAAACACAAATGGGAAGAAGAAACGGGCCCGAGAGGAGGAAGATCCGTTAAAGGTAGAAAAGGAGGTCAGCCCACACAAAATCAAACTCAAGTTCCGAGGGAAGGGAGATAATCCGGCCCCGTGGGTTGTCAATCCATTGGCAGTCCCATCTGTTGGCTGGCATAAATGCTATGAACGAATGGGATGGAAATTCACAAGCAATGGGTATCAGTGGCCAGGGGAAAAAACAAAATTGGAGGGGTTCACCAGGACGTCTGATCTCCAAACCTATATCTGCACCCAGGGAGATTACGACAAGTATTTAGACAAGCTGCCTGATGAAGACAAACCGATCGTGAGACGACATTTCAACTATGGTCATGTTCCGGGAACGCGATATGATTGGGAAAATCTTCGTTCGCTTACATTACGAGAAGTCATCCGCCTTTTAAATCTCCTCGGGTTTGAAAAGCAAGCCGATGGCAGCTGGACGACCCCAAAAGGTTTGCCGATCCTACGAGAAGGTATCAAATATCCATCCTTGTCATCACTTGGTCAAGCACTTGTAAGAGTTCCGGACCTAGAAGATAGATCTAGCGGAGAATGCAACCGACGAAGAGCCAGGAAGCGCGACCAAATTTTGAATGAGCATCAGACGATGGCTCTTCGCCTGAGACTCGCAGAGGGATTAGAAGATGAAGGAACGGATCCTTCTTCGATTACTGCCAGCGCCAATGCCTCACCATCCATATCCCCCCCGAATTTCATTCATCAGTCGGACACCGCCCTACCATCCAGATCCCTAACGGATTCTATTCATCAGTCGGACAATGTCCTACCATCCAGATCCCAAACGGATTCCGTTCATCAGTCGGACACTGCCCTACGTTCGGAAAAGCAATCACCAAAGACAACGAATCAGCCTACATCGATGGACAAAGTGTCTCGAGCAATGTACGAAGTTTGTCATCATGCTCAAGCTTGGAAGTATCTCCAAGCCCTTGGATGCAGATACTACGCTTCCAAGTATCACCTACCAAATGATTCCAATTTTTGCCCGCAGACACAAAACGAGTTGGTAGAATACATTTTGGAGAACTCTGTTAACGTGCTGGACTGGAAATGTTGCACACTAACAGAAGACGAGCTGAAGGAATTAGAGTTCTACTTTAGATGTTTCAACGCAAAGCTGAACAACGATTCGCCGATTGGTGATGCAAGAAAATTGCTTAACAAGGAAGGCAGTATTCCGGCGTATCTCAGGAAACTTGGAATCGCTGAATTGGAAAATGGTCACTATAAAATCCGTGGAGACGAGAACACATTTGATATCGCCGGTCTTATCCACAAGATTCGAGCTTCGTCAGATTTGCACAGCTTGGCACCAAATCCAGGGGCGACTCCACGCCGACGACGATCGAACGATGATTCCATGCTTACTGATAAGGAAATGTTGGCTGTTCGCCTATGGTCTATATCGATCGACATCACACTGGAAAATTTTCCCGACGAATCAACGTTGAAGCGTTCTGCTCTTGACACCTCCAATACTTGTAAAAATGAACTGGAAGGAAAAGGTTCTGATGAGGTAACCATCGAAGTCATTCCAAAATATTCTAAGATCACCGATTTGGAAGAAGTTCTTGTAGAGGAAGATAATGTTCAGGTCGAAGCGCGTCCATCATCTGATACGGCGGAAACGTCTGTTGAATTTGAAAGTGATAATGCAATGAGTCTTTCTGCAACGGTTCATGACTCAACGCAGGAAACTTTCGATGCGGACAAGACGGATTCGACGGAAGAAAACGATCAAACCAGAGAATCGAACGGCCAAATAATCGAACGCGGCTCTTCCTTTCCTGGCGATGAAATTTGTCATTCCGTGGAGAATACAGTTGCAGTCGCCCGTGCGATAGAAAATAAGATCCCACTACACGAACCAAAACTGGACTGGAAGAACAAGGATACTAACGGTGAAACAAACGCTGTAGCTACCATGTTCTCTCCGTTTCCTAGAAAAGACCCTCCGATTGCTGCACACGAGGCGGAGGTTGAGTATCAGCCCGACTTCGATTTCGTCAATGATTTTGCTGCTTCACATGCATACGCATTGCTGACACAGCCGGACGAGAGCCCGGGTTCTGATCAAAAGTCCAGTCCAATCATGCCTGGACATCCAAACCCATATTCCTTTCATTCGAATGACTTTTCGTCTGCTAGGAAATCCAGGAAGACCTACGGCCACAGGCAACAGGCTTTTCTGTCTCCTCAGTCTGATTCGGATTCGCCTCAATCGAAGGACTTTGCTTCCGCAGATAATGCAAGTGCAGCCAATGCGTTTGGAATTCGCAATATATTCAAGTAAATAGTTCAAAAGCAGCCGCTTATATTTGCCATGATCCGCCATCGAGGTAGCTAGCTACTACTAGCTAGTTCTACGTAGTATCATTTGTGATCTTGCTTCAGAGAATTCATGGATCCCTAAAAAAACTACTCCAAAATCCCCCCAAAGCCATGTAAACCTCTATCCCTAATGCACGAAGCTTACCGTACGGAGTACGACTACTGGTACTAGCTAGGTACTCTACTACCGGTAGCTCCAGTATTTCAAAAAAATTCGAATAGCACGAACATCGCCACCTCCTCTACTACGGCGTATTTGTTTACACTGTTCTTACGACGTAGAATATATCGTGAAGAGGTTGAAACAACAATGATGGAGAGTAGTTCGACAGAATTGATTCGCGTGTGAGCGACATTGCCGTTTCTGCCATCCAACGAAAAGATTACTACGTATTTTTCAAACAAGCAAAAACAAATAAACTGATACTCTTGGGTTGGATGCATTCCTATCAGTAGCGAGAGTCGGCCACGACCAAGATCCATCATTGAATCCACCAAGGCGAACATTGAAGTCAGAGCGGCCTTTGTTACCTTGCATCTTGCTTGTCTTGTCTCCCTACTTTTTCCCCTGCCAAAGTTAACTAAAATTCTCTCCCACACTAGATACAGTCTGAAAAGGATTCGAGTCATCTGGATCACGGATAAACACTGACTGTGATTTGATTGCTCACCATGACCGGCCATCACGACACCACCAATCGATCCGAAGAGGAAAACTTGAGTGATCAAATCCAGCCTCACCTCACTACCACTCTCTATTTCACTCTGGCATATATTACAGCATGGGGATGGAATCTTGTGGTGTACGGTGTTTCGCATGTTTTGAACGGCGAAAATCCATTACAGGACCAACTCAGCTTTGGAGATCACTCAGCCACCAAACATTTGGCCGTTCTGGTTCTAGAATTTCTAATGGTGTGCAGTGGATCTGCGATTGTGTCGGACTTGCTGGGACGAGATGGACGAAAATGGACGATAGGTGCCACCACAGCCGTTCAATTCTTTCCTGCGGCTATTTTCGGTGGAAAATTAATGGGATACTTGGGCCAATTCGCCCATTTGGGCAGCGTTCAACGGGCACTCATCAATTTGGCGGCAACATTGTTTTCTGCCTTTTTAGCAACCAGTGTACCCATGACACTGGGACCGCCATTCACTGCGTTTGGAAAGATTGTCAGAGATTCCATGGGATTCGGGTTGGGTATTGCCTGGAATGTATTCACTCTGAGCATCTTTGCACCTGATAAGCTAGACACTGCCCATATCATCGGGCTGGCGGGTTATTTAGCACTGGTTCTGTTGATTGCGTTCCGAGTCGCTGCTGAAGGAAGTTATGTCGACACATTGGAACGAGAACCAAACATGATCGATCGAATGTGGCCACTGTTGTCGTTTGCCATGAACACCGCTTCGGCTTTTACTTTGGTGGCATTTGTCAACTCTATGACGCATGAAGGGTGGGTTGGAGACATTGAATGTTTTTTCATCCTCCTCATCTTTTCTGCCTTCCTGGCGGCGGGAGTTTCCAAAATTGATGTTTCATCGAGTCGAGAAGACGCAAACGAGGAAATGGAAAATGGAAGGCAAAATTGTGGAATGGACCATTTGCCGTGTGTCTTGAAAGTTTTGGTATTCGTCCCCTGTTTCTGGTGCTGCTGTCCATGGGTTCCAATGATATTTTTGCTGTCCGGTGTACATGGAATCGGAGTCAAAGAGAAATGGTTCTCTCTGGTGTCGATGATCTCGGGTCTCGCAGCCTCGATTGAAGCAAGTGGTATGCTCACGGCATCGGCAAATGCAATAGCAGGAGCGCTTGGGATATGCAACGCAAAGCACTGCCCCGAGCCATGGATTTTTGTCTCCATTCAAGTGGCAATTGCAACAACAACAACAATCATCTTGATTCCGACTTTGATCCTTCTCGTTCCACCCTTTCTCTGGTCGCCGGAAGATCAAGAACAGGAACGAACAACCACAACAACGATCGAGTACATTTCCAAAGGTATCGAAGATACTATATCCTTGCTCTCTCCAACAACATCTTCTTCAAACGAAAAATCAAGATCAAACCAATACAACAGTGTATAGACACGCATACTTATATTAATATACTTTCAGCGGAACAAACGGACCAGCGACTTTTGCATGAGTCTACTAGGTAGAAAGGCTAGCAGTATTCGTTTGGGTAATATTGTTGTATTTTTACAGTTAACTCATTGTTCTCTCATCGAATGCCTCATAAATTACAAGTCAGAACGTCAAAGAATCGATGCTACCGTCGCTTTCATAGGCAAGCTCGATACCCCAGTTCTCTGGGGTTGGTGGACGTTCTGGAACGCTGTGTGATGTCTTGCTAATGTTGAAAAGCCTATCGACAGCCAAAGGCTTGTAGGCGGTCCAGCGAGTTCCTTCAGAATCCACAATGACCTTTCGCTTCGCCACGCCATTGGGTTTCGAGTCTTTCCGTTCCGCCTTGGCGACCGAATGCAGCTTGCTGGTCATCAATTTCGCTTTGGATTTGGATGGATTCGTTCCTTCCTTGGTACACTCAAAGCTAGTAGTCCATTCGAATCTAATCGAACGAAGTAACTTCTCCCGCTCATCAGACAGTACATTGCGTTGTCCTCGAATTTTCAGCACTTTCTGTTCTCGCATATGATGAGTAAACTTACTCAAGACCGTCAGCGGATGGTTATGTGGGAAGCGTTTATACGGAACTTGAGTGTGGCCATTTTCATCCTGGAAACATTGTAGCATTTTAAAGCACTGATCCCAATCCTTGTTGTTTCCATAATTTGAATCACAGATTATCTCCTGTACAGCAGAGCTGCTATTGACAGCGCTGGCAGCAGTGTTGACATCTATAGAGACATTTCTCACGACTGAAACTGGGGATGGTGGTTTCTCCCGCGGTGGGAACTTATTTAGAAAGGTGGCCGGAACTGGGACCTGAAGCCTAACTTTATCAATCTTGCTCTCAAAGTATGTAGACCTGAAAAAACCAGCATTTTTTTGTGCTTTGAGTCTAGTCTTCTTTTGGAAATTGTTCGATTGGTTTTCACTGTCGTTCTCGACGAGCCCAGTCTCGTTTTTTTTCGCCTTCCCATCATCAGTCTGTACTTCAGGAGATTGACCTGATTTCACACCTCTGTGAGTCTTTTCGCATTTCCAATCAAAGCCCAAACCGTCTAGTTCCATTTTCTGTTTTTTTGTCAGGTAAGCGCCATTTCTTCTTTTGGCTGATTCGGTGTCAAGCTGCCCTAAAGTCCGAACATACTCCACCCATCTGCTGAGCTTTTGAAACTTTTGGTCGTTCTCAGGGACATCACAGTGGCCCTTTTTCTTTTTATAATCCTTAAGTGAGCGCAGCTGCTGGTCCCAGTCATAAGATCGCTGTTTTTTTTGGCTGTCCTTCATACTCCACACAAAGCCGATGGCGTCTGAGATGATTTCGGATTAGAGAAAAATCGAGAAAGTACTTAACACGACACGAAAGTCGACAACTCACCCAAGCGCGCTTCTCGTTCAGGAGTGAGACATGTTTTTCTTCCTTGATGGTTGCGATTCCAGTATTGACGATTGATTTTGACGAAACGACCCAGTGCTGCATTTTCTTCGCATCTCTGCGGTACATTGCAGTTGCCGTGCTTATCAGCGTACTCCTTCAATTCTTTGAAGCGCAATTCCCAGGTAATTTTTCTCTTCCTTTCAAGCTCATCGTCATCAGACTTCGTATCCTCCTCCCCCACTCCATCTGACGACGAATGTCGCATCGAATGTTTTTGTTCAGGTGTAACCGTTGCAACCAAATCATTGCCAGCGTGCCGTTGAGTGCTCCTGCTGTTGTCAGCGACTGCTGATCTCAAACTCTTTCGAGTAACGACAGGCGTATCTTTGCTTTTAAAATCTCCACACGTTCTGTCCCCTTTTTTAATATCTTGAGCTAAATGTAGAATTGATTTCAATTCCGTCGTATTTGGCGTTTCCGTACCGTTTTTCGACTCGACCTCAGCAGCTGCAATGTCCGAACTATTCCAAGAGGAAGAATTTTCGGTAGTTCCTTCCGAGCTCCGCTTACCAGCAAATGACATAGACTCATTTGCATTCTTAGGAACAGCCGCCTTTGGAGAGTTCTTGGTAGTATCAATTCTCGCATCAACAGTCGCCAACAAACTATTGTAGGAGCCATGATCATGCTTTGTCAATGGAATCGGGGCATGCTTGATATTGCGGTCAGACCCTTGGATAACACCGTCAACCAGGAGAGTTTTCATAACTTCCCCTCGTGCCAAATAAAACTCAGGTACTTCCCCCTGGAAATGTTGGGGAACCGTTTGATCTATTGGTGGCAGGGGAGCCTGAGTTGTCGCATCAGTGACCGATCCAGCGAGTCCATTGGCATTTTCCATTGAAGGATTTTTGGGATCTTCGCTCTTGCCAGCAACCATCGTCATGATATCTGATATAGCGGTGACCCCGACACCGGTTCCTTTCTCGGCAAAGCTCTGGTGATCGTCGTTGCCAATAGATGAGACAGATGATTCTCCGAAGTAAAGGGTTTTGCGTTCTTGTTCGACGTACGTTTTGTCTCGCAGCGCCTTAGCAATGGCAATTGTCGTCATATGATTCACGTCATGCTGAACCCTGCCAGAAGTGCGGCAAAGATGGATGGATCCCCTTTGTTTTAGGATGGGCGCAACAATGTTTTCCCAAACAAATCGGCTTTCATCCTCTGGGGATACTCTCTGAAACGACGGCTCGTGGTGCGAGAGCAGATCATGGTATAATCTACAAACACCGGTTGTTCGGTGCATGGTATTCATCACCCAACCGTTTTCGTTCAACGAAATAATAGGTGAAACAGACGCAGCCGCTGAGCCGAAGTAATGGGTTTTGCATTCTTCTTCGATGTATGTTTTGTTTCGCAACGCCTTGGCGATGGCGATTGTCGTGATGTGATTTACGTCTTGCTGCACCCTGCCAGAAGTGCGGCAAAGATGGATGGATCCCCCTTGCTTTAGGATGGGAGCAACAATGTTTTCCCATGCAAATCGCCCTTCATCCTCTGGAGAAACTCTCTGAAATGACGGCTCGTGGTGCGACAGCAGATAATGATAAAATCCACAAAGACCCGTTGTTCGATGAGTGGTATTCATCATGTAGCCATTTTCGTTCAATAGAATTATCTTCTTATAACTCTCGTTTTTCAGCGGTGCGAACAATCCCGGTTGCGTTGTAGCAGGCGAGCTCTTTGAAGACACACTTAACAATAGATTATGGCGAAGTCCTCCAGCTGCAAAAGATGGTGAGCTAATTGAGGAAGACACATGGTCATGAGGAGCTGATGGTGCTGGAATGCCGCCAAACTCATTCCGCAGCTTTGGAATTTTAGGAGAGGGCGCTCCCAATGGAGCTGACAAAGATGCACGTTTCCGAGTGATTTTTGATGGGTGATTGAAAGATAAGGCCTTTGCGTTGGAGTACTTTTCTGGAGACCCGACTAAGCTTGTCAACGCGTTGGATACTGGTGTTTTCTTTAGGGAAGTTTTATCCGTTCCCTTTTCACCAACTGCATTGGATGTTTCGATTTGATTTAAAGCTGTGCATCTGATGGGTGTACTGAAAATATGCCCAGCCTTGTTTCCATCTTCTTTCTTGCAATCTCGCAAGGCTTGCATGACCTTGGGAGCAACAACGTCTTCGATATTTCCTTCTGTCCACCCTTTCAAGTCATTGGTGGGAACGAAGAACCTACCACCCTTCCGCATGATTGGTTCGATAACCTTTTCAATTGCGAACTTTCTTTTGAAAATAGAACATTGGTAACCCTCAAAATTTTGGACGATCAAGGTTCTATACAATGATCCATTGCGAAAACGATTCATTAATCCTCCTCGACCCATGTATACATCGTATTGATTGGGTTCAATCTCCTTCTTTGCGGAAGACTTTGCCATCTTTTTTGTTTTCCTTTGAGAAACGTTGGAAGCTTTGTTTAGCTCGTACCTTACGTCTCTCTTGACGTTTACCTGTTCAATATCTACTGCCTCAGCATCTTCATCTGAAGTATAGATTATTTTATTAGGTTCAGCGTAGTCGTCGACTTCCCCGTATTCATTGTAGCTGTTTTTCAACCCCGAAGAAGCCATTTTGTTTCGTTTTCTGTCGATAGCAGTCGTCGATA
Organism: Nitzschia inconspicua; assembly: GCA_019154785.2. Lineage (NCBI taxonomy): Eukaryota > Bacillariophyta > Bacillariophyceae > Bacillariales > Bacillariaceae > Nitzschia > Nitzschia inconspicua. The sequence goes on from JAGRRH010000033.1 coordinate 120,272, forward strand.
GGATGTGTGAGACGGGGGCAGGATTGACGAAACGAGTTTGTTTCACATAATAAATACGTAGGGTGCTATTACTGTAATTCCATGCAAGGTGCTAGAAAATGCAATTATCCTCTCCTCATGAAACAAACATGAACCAAGAAAACATAATTATTTATGCTTACACTTGATGACGCGGTTGGAAAGGATTATAGGATGTTGAACAACGTGCTTTTTGGTTTTGAGAACGCGCGGAAGAGCTTGCTACGATTTGGGGCAATGGTGCGTTCACGAATTCAAGAGTTGTGATGAACTTTCCACTGTTCCTACTTCTGTGTATACTGAAAACTGACGTAATTGCTCTCCTGTTGGCCGAGATCTTTCTGAGGTAGGAAGAGGATGAATAGAATGAAGAGAGAAGGGGAAAAGATGAAGAGCAGAACAAGATCAAGAGTCACGAAAAAAGGACTCCCATCGAAGTGCTGTTCTACGTACGGAGTAGATGTGAGACGATCGAAGATGGACTCCTGCCCGTGCCTTCTCATCAAGTGTATGTTAAAGGTACGCGGTAGAAGATGTGGAGGAATTTCTCGCGCCACACAACGTGGCTTTACGACAAGCGGCCAGACGTGAGGTCATCGTAGAGTGGTGTACGTATCATATATAACTATGATAGCTAGTCGTATGTTCAAATGTTCTCGAGTCGGCCGGAGAAAAAGTATGATGATACGTAGTAAATGTACCTATCAATACTTCGTACGTAGTATCGTTTAGTGGGGGCAGCGCGCAATTCTCGAGGTACCCGCATGTCGATTTTTCAACTGGTAATAACTATCGACGTCCCTGTTTAAAGCAAGGGTATTTCGTTTGATGAATACTGTGTATATTCCCCGACGCCGCCTCAGCTTCTCTGCAATCCCAGTGATGTCATGTGCTCGATAGTCTAGGTACGTACGTATGCCACCATAGAGGTGCTAGGTTGGTACATATGTGGTGGCGTAAACGTAGTATCTAGAGAGGGAACGAAATGTAGCTATGGCGAACTAACATGAGTTGCCAGAGCTACAGTTCACACAAGAGCACAAGGCCTGCTTTTTGAAAACTTCGAATCTCCATTGCTACGTTGTAGCGATGGGGATTGCAGTGTTGCAGGAATTGTGTGCTTGGGTGCTGTGTGTGTGATGCCTGCAACTCTGGTCTTGTGTCTGTCCTCCGCCCGTCTACTGCTCGAATCCCGACTCCAAACACTAGTCCAACGGCGGACAAGACCTGAGCATGCAGGCAATGATAATAATATTATGCACTTCCCTTGCCTGCACGCTTCTGGCTTGTCGTAGAATATTGATCTCTCGGTAAAAAATGCTCTTGTATGAATCTTTCAGCCGCTGACGTAGCAAATGAAGGGTGACCCTACATTTTTGGCGCACGCGATACACCGTGTAGACTCCTTAACGCTTCGAAACTACTCCGAGTACATCCATTCACAATGGCACCATTGTGATTGTATTGCCGTAGTTTTAGCATGGATTATCAACAACAACCCGCCCCACCCTCTGCAGGAAGCCTTGATACGTCTGTATCGGCTGTCCAAGATGCCGGAGGAGGCACAGGGACTCCAAATTCGATAGCCATCCCAAGAAACTTGTTCAACAAGTTGCCACCGCTTCCACGCTATTGACTGCTGATGCAAGCATCCCTCTTGGCAGATGAAGAGGGTGCTGGGTCCGAAGGCGACGATGACAGTAACGAAAGCGCCGATGAAGCGAACGAGTTGACTGAGTCCATGATAGAAGCAAATCTCGAAAGATTGGGAGACTCGGACAATTGCGTTGAGTTCTCTGAAGCCAATCCAATCAAAGATCTCAAAGATACGGCCAGTGTTCCCCAGCCCCCTTCTGATTACGTCCCACCGGCAGTCAAGACAGAGAAAGGAGAGCCAAAGTGGGAAGAACTAAACAACCCAGGCGATTGGAGTAGATACTGTTTCAATCCATCATTCAACAAGTCTGGAAGTTACATCTCCCACTCATTGCCAACAGGTGCTCTTCCTGCTCCCTTAGACAATGGTGTGCGCCAGTGCACCAGTTGGACCTTTCTTTACAAGGACTGGAAGATGAAGGACCACTGGAAAAGTGATGGTCTGTTTGCGCCTAATGTTGGTACGATCGAGTTCCCTTCTTATCGATGCATGGCAACATGACATGTCTCCGGAAGAACGCAACTTGTTCATGATCCACTTTTCTTCTACCAGTCGTTGTTGCCGCTTTGTCGTACAGATCGAAGCGAAGAACCAAATGATCCAAGGAAATCATATTACCCGGAGGTCATGAGGTGGACCAAAAACTACGCCCATCACATTGGTCTTGGCGGATCCTATGGGCATCGCTTCAAGGAAGTGATGATCCCAGAGTTGGTGCATTTTGATGGCATTCTGATTCGCGATGGTGTACTTGGTGGATCAACAGATGGAGCAATCTACCGGCGTTGGCAAACAAAATCTCCTGCTTTTGATCCAGATACTTCATCTTCTCTCACACATACCCGCTTCCTGCAGCTGAAGCGGACGTTGAAGTTTAATGACATTAATGTTTGCCACAATGTACGTGGCATCACAGAAACAGCATCACTCGACCTTTGTGGCGATAAATCGTCATGTTCACACCAAGGATGGGGAGAAACTGGAGCTGGAATCATTGCAAGAATACTGAATAAGCCCGGCATTACAAAAGGAGGGCAAACGGTTCTTCTTGTTGATGCCCCTTTCATTGCAGGTGGTGGAAGCGAAAGAGTCTTGTATAAGTCCAAGCCCCATAGCATAAGGGACAATCACTTAAGTGGATGTCAAATTCTTAATTTGTTGGAGAGGAAGGCTACGCAGCAACGATGACATGTAGAAGGAACCGGCTACCAAAGAATGCGTTGGCACTTGCAGTAGCCGTTGCCTACGATATCTACAAGGAGTGCCTCACTGAAACAGCAGCACAAGAATACTGGCAACTCACAGATCTCGAAAAGAAGAGAAACAAGCCACTATTCTTTTTCGACTTCCGGGACAAGCTGTCACAACAGGCCTGCTGGTATTCCCCAGTGAATCAGTACTATCCAGGAGACAAGAACTTCAGAGTTGTCACAGCCATGTCCAAGCGCAAGAAAGAACACATCACAACAAATGCCCAGAGCAATTGCTTTATTTCGGAGGAGCAATACAACGAGATCAAAAAGAAGATGAAACTCGACAACACATGTTTCTGTGGGAATCTTACCAAAATCAAGAAGCATTTTTTTGCAAAGGAATTGATCATGCACTAGTTGCATTGTGCTGTTTGTGGTAAGCGGTCATACAGCCGGTGCACAATTTGCAATGTTGGGTTTCACAGGGGGTACAAGAAGTGAAGATGGGAACAGATCTTGCTACATGGACTTCCATTGCAGCACATACTTCAATTTGTGCAAGATTGACTCACCAGCAGCAAAAGGAAGCGCATCTTGGACTCCACCCACACCAAAGGATGTAGCTGAAAAAATGCTTGCTTTGAAGAGGCTGGAAGCTGGTTGTATGCCCACGCAGAGACGAAGCAGATCATCGCCGAGGAAGTCTTTTGTACAAGATGGAAGTAATCAACAAAACCCCTTGTAGAGGCATCACAACACCATAAGTGCTCTCTAGCAGTCACAAATGCATCAACATGCATCTATTTATGCTGCATTACTTGTAAAAGAATGTTAGTTGAATTGTGGGGATTATCGTACCTTTGGTACTACTTTCTACATAGCATTTTCAAACGTAGGCTGACCCTATGTTTTGGTAGTGATCAATAGGATACAGGGTGATCCTGCGCGTTGAATTCTGCCGTCACTGAACGATGCGCCAGTTAATAGTAGTACGGTAATATGCTGGCTCGTAAAAGTGGTATGGGAGTCGTACGTAGTATGATACGTCGATGACGGATGCCATCGAAATTTTCACTTTCAACTTTCAAGCAAAATTGTTAATATGCAACTGATATCTGCCTCCAAGCAGCAAAATAAGTCTATTTACGGCTATACCAACTACCTAGCTACCGCATCTAATGAGTTGGCTCAGCACCTGGCCATTGCTGGACCCCTAGGTGCGAGGCAATGCGGGGAGGACGAGTAGTAGTACTACTACCTAACTCCTGGAGACCAATCCAGGGATATGCTGGTATATGGTACTGAGTATAAAGACTCTGACGGGAGGAGAAGGTACTGCGGAGATCTCTGTTTTTCCCATCATTATCTATCTTTAATCTACTAACACTACTAGTAGAAGTAATAGTTATACTCGGTACTTCAACATCTACCGGTAGTCCGAGGGGGTAGAATACGAAATCTACTGCTGTTTGCCACATAAAAACGTACTACTAACTCGTACGACCCGTACGACTCACCAACTAGACTGCTGTAGGCGGTAAGTCATACTCAGTACGAGGTTGACTGTGAGTACCGGTACCTACAGTAGACAGCTACTGGACGCTACGGTAGGTATGGGGGTGGAGTTACGGCATCATAAACTCGGTAGCTACGTACCGTAGCTCTACGGTGGTATTTCATAGAGTACGGCAGCTATGATACCAGCAGTTACCGGTAGTAGACTTCCGTAGAGATATGTACCGGTATCACATTCAAATTCTCCGTGTATGATAGAGTGTCGAGGTCTCTGCCGAAAACAACGTACTGGTAGCTGGAGGAGTGGAATTATTTTCGTCTAGTGGAGTAAAAACGGCTATTCACAGTCAATCCAAGAGATTTTACAGTTAACACGAATAATTTTTTATGACAGTTTTAACAGTCCCGGACACCATCACTGGCATTTGATATCATAACTTCTCAACGGAAGGTGGCCAAAAAATTTGGCTTCCTTTCTTGTATCACGTTTTTTGTAAGGTATCTGATTGGATTGTAACGAGTTTGCGATCGTATTTGTCTTCCAAGAGTAATCCCCTCTTTTCCTCGTTGAGCACCATCCGTGATTGCGAGTCACGAATAAAATTCTCCATTCATTTCGAAGGACCGCATTTTATGACAAAGGAGTCCAACGATGATTACTCGACAAGCACAAAGGTAACACAAGTTCCCATTATACCAATCGAAAGAGCATTCAAAGACGGAGAGGATCTCAGATTTTCGGCCAGATCGGCCGTCAATTACACAGGAGGGAGGGTACAGAAAGTTCAGGCATATCTCGCGAAGAATTTGGAGGTCCTTTCACAGATGAAAAACCATGTAACAAATCAACTAAAAGGCTGTGCAATCGACGAAAACCTCTCTCTAATAGTAATTAAAAGGGGCTTGCTGATCCAGGAAACTCATCTCCAGCAATGTGCCAAGAAAAAAAAGAGACAACAAAGGCAACATGATCCGCCATCAAAAAACTGCCATTGCCAAACAAGTATGTGCCGAATCTGGCATAGGAAACTCACAATACAGCAAGATTGTAACATCCTACATCACGCAAAACTCGCGACAAAGGGTGGTGTATGGTACAGCAGGGCGTGGGTTGAAGCCTGGCAACGCTACAGCAAAAGAAATGAGAATTCCGCTGACCGTTGAAAACCGACTTCTGACGCACCTCTTTATACTTTATACGACAGAAAAGGGCAAACAAAGAGCGGGTTACAGCACGACAAGTGGTTAACTTTCTTGTTGAGAAAGGGCGACTGCATATCGAAAGAGATGACAATGGAGCATTCGAAAAGAACGGAATTGAGACGGCGTGTAGGGCAGTACGACGATTCGTGGATGCTCTTAGATTCGTCAGAGGCAGGAGAAGCGGCAACCTTGTACAGAAGATTAGTGTTTCCTTCAAAAGGAGCATTATCTGTGTGCATTCATTGCAAACAGAGAAGCCACCGCAGAGGATAGGCTCTGGGAAGAATACCTGGACGAAAATTATATCCACGAACACAACCACAGGAACGACGACAGTCTTTGGGATCCCAACGCCGATCAAGATATTCAATTCGGCAAGGCACCAGCAAAAGGCAAACGATATCAAAGAATCGATTCCAATGGATGGTGTCAAAGCAGCTGAAGAAATAGGACACAAGGTTTTGTTTGTCCGTATCACAGTATCACAGTGACCTGCAACCAATTGAACTTGTTTGGGCTCTTGTGAAAGGCAACGTGGGTCGCCAATACAGCAAGAGCACAACCATGAAACTTGTTTATGAGAGATTGATAGCAGAGCTTCATAAACTTGAACAGGACGGACATCAGTTGATTGAAAAGATGGTGGACAAGTGCGCTTCCCTGACAAAGACGATTTATGAAGAGATTTTGGAGGCAGATGACAATGAGGACTACTCATCTACGTATTCCAAAGGATGCCGAAGTAGTTGAGGAGGTTCAGGATGATGAAGAAGCAGTATATGTATGTAGGATAGGACAAGTATAGCCATTTTTCTATGATTCAAACGTGTTTAGATCCGGGTGACTATGTCTTCTTTCAACGCCAGTTTAGAATGCTTGGAAAGTGGTGCTTCCTTCGGACTTTCTACCAATCGTTTCCTTTCGATTGAAGAAAGGGGTTTGCAAAGTATGAAAGGGAGTTTTGCCGAACCTAGTGATGGTGTCCGGGACTGTAAATCCGGTAGCGATTATTTATTCAGGGGTCGAAATATCGAAGCAATTGAATTCTTCAACGCAAGCTATTATTTTATCATTAATTTTCAGTTCATTCAATTGGTCCAATGTACGCACTGAGACACCTTCTTTCAAGATGGGGAACATCTCTTCACTTAAGGGTCTTCGACAGCCACCAATTGTAGTTGGTTTGAGACTTATTAATTGCTGAGAACCTTTCACGAGGACAACTGGCAACAGACACACACACAACAACACCGAGCAAAACGGCGACTGATCTCATAACCCTGATGATTTGTACTGGAGAGTGTGTGTGGTTACTGTTATTCTTCGGTATTAGCAGTAAAAAAAAGAGAGATCTCATTACAACTTGAAACGCTTCTCCAACGCCGATTTTGGGTGTTCGCATGGTCGTGAACAGAGTAGTGCTATGCTCTTTCGGTATTCTGTAGCACAAATCTACAACTTGCGGTAGCAAAGAACAAGGAGGCCAGAAGGAAGCGAGTGATACAATTCGTGTTTGAGACATGATGTCAGAAGAAGACGCTACTCCAGTCATCAAGCCGACAGATGCGATTGAAATGCTGGCATTTTGGTCGGAGCCCATAGATCTCTGGCCATCATCGCCTGCGCTCCTTGGAAATCTTGGAAGTTGCAGCAACAGCAGCAAGAGTTCCGAGTCCAGCACCAAATCGGTTCGATTTAGCACTGTAGAAGTGCGAGAATATCCAATCACCATAGGCGATAATCTCAGTGTCGCCGATGGAGTGCCACACACCATCGAATGGGATTATCTCCCAGACGAAACTCGCAAGATGAATGTGAATCAGTACGAACGAAAACGACCGATTCAACAGCGCAGACAAGGAGAATCACTGATTCTAGATTCCCAAACTCGAGAACGAAGGTTGCGATCTGTAGGATATACTACCCAAGATTTCTTGGACGCAATTCGAGCTCGAGAGGTTGCCTTACGGACGTTGTATCAATGAACATGACGGGGCATTTTGATTGAAGGTGGATCATACGAGCCACCAACAACATTAGAGGGAACACACCATCTTTTTACAGTACACTCACACCATCATCATTTCCACTCTCATTATTAGGTTGTTTAAGACCAATATTAGAGAGTAACTTTCCAATCCTCTGACTACTCGAACTGATTATCGAGGTACAAAATGTTCTTCATCACGTCGCATGCATGTGATAGTCCAGTACGGTAGTCTGCTACGTAGTACTTCGAGTAGTTAATATTGCGGAATTCCGTGGCACGTTTTTCCCACCATATTTACATGTTAGTTTCTCTGGTTGCTCTCAAATTCCCTTTTTTATTCTTCCAATATCTGCGGGAAGCATTCTATTGATCTACACACCGAGCATGATTCTTTTATCTTCTCGCAAAATCTGTTCATAGATCCCAGTTGTTGTCTTTGGTTCCCAGGACTTGGCAATGCACAGGTTCTGTGACACTTCCGAACAGCCAGAATATTTCTGGCTGACCGCGTAAAAGTGTTCGGCGGCCTGATCTAGCTGCCCCGTTTTCTTGACACTGCTTTATTTTTGGTATAGAAGAATGGTTTCTGTTGTTTTTTTGGTCTGAGGCTAGGCTCCTTATTAGTACGGTAAGTGATATGTTGCGTGCAAGAACTACTGTCTGATAAACTACTGTGATCGTTCTGAAATCATTATTCTGATGCTCTTACATCTAGACACGTTAGATGTTATTGTCAGAAGCTTGAAGACGCCATTCCCGATGAATGCATGTTCAGTCATATCTTTCTTAGAATTTTTTGGTACCGATTCCACTCCGGTTGGTTTGCAACGGAAGCCTTGTCTTGATAGATCCCAGCATTCTCTTGATAAAGTTAGCTGGGAGAGTTGTACTGGCGATGGGCTGAAAACCTCTCTAGGTCCATTGACCAACATCGCACACAATTTATCCACACAACAACGAAAAACTAGTAGGACGCATCATACCATCAAACTAGATACGGTAGTATTTTTAAATATTTTCTCTCAACACTTGGACGACACTCTTGAAGGCAAACCATTCTGGAATCTCATCTCCTCCCCGTAGCATTTGTCGGAACTTGGTTCCGGAAAGCTTTTGAATGTGTAGGGCCTTCTCCTTTGCTTCATCCACAGTGACGTATCCCTCTTCCTCTGTGTAAACCAAATCTAGACTGGGAACTGGTTGTACGCCCAATTTCTCGGCGTTGGCCTTGGCGGTGTCTTGCGCGTCGTATGCGCCGTAGTAATCTTCGCCGGTAATGCTGGATTTGGATCCGGCCATGTCACGTCCAATGATAAAGTGTGTGCATCCAAAGTTTTTGCGAATAATCATGTGTTGAATGGCCTCACGGGGTCCGGCCATGTGCATACTGTATGGAAGGTATTCCCAAAGGACCCGAGGGTTGGCGGTTTCCTCCTTGAGGACTTCGTACGTCTTGTATCGGACAGTTCCGGGGATATCGTCAGCCTGAAGAACAAAACAGAAAGCCGCGACATCAAGTAAGTGTCAGTAAGAAATCGATCAAATCCATCACAGACTATTCTTGTCGCTTCCAACAAAATTTTTGTTGGTTTGGGGACTGATCTTACCTGTGTAGGTCCGCAAGTAGGGTGGACCAAAACGATACCACCTTCTCCGACCAATGGATCGTCCAACGCCCGGGTGAAAAGCTCGTAATGAGCTCGGTGGACGGGGTTACGGCATTGAAAGGCAACGACATCCTTGTCATCGGGCAATTCGGCACGAACTTCGGCGGGGGTCTTGCAAGGGAAATCACGAACAGGCAAATTCAAACCAGTGACCTTTCCTCCCATGTAAAACTTTCCACGTTCGGTGGCAACCATGAGTGTGCCAGGGTGCTCCAATTCGGACGTTCCGTAGCATTGCTTGCACTCCTTCACCTTGTTGGGAGTGTACTTGTCGGTCAGTTCGACAGTCGCAATGGGCAAATCTCCTTGTTTGAGCAGAATGGTGGTTCCGGGTTGGAGGGATTCGTCGTTCGTATCAAAGACGACCGGCAATCCGAAAATGGTACCATCGGGCAAGGCCATGTTGTCGACGACGCTATCATAAGTAGCTTCGTCCATGAAGCCAGTAATGGGAGAGAATCCACCGTTCATGATCAATTCGACATCGCACAACTGTCGTTCGGTGGCTTGCAATTCGACAGTGGCCTTGGCGATGGCGGCTTCCTTCTCAACATCCGTCTTGCACATCAAATCGACCAAGTCACCACCTCCATGAACAACTTGTTTGGCGGCCATAAACAAGGCACTGTTGGTTTTGGATCCATTATTTGTCATCGGATGGTTGAGTTGTATTCGAAAGGAATCAAGTATTTTGGGAATGCCCCATTCATCCCAACAGCCACAATATATTTATTGAAAATAAGACGTCATGAGAAAAAGAAAGATAAAAAAGAAAGTCAGTTGAAAACCAAAAATAGCGGAACATCCATTTCATCTTCGTCTTGTCGGTTACCGTTCGTCGACTTACGAATTGGAGGGCATAATGGCCGGAGCAAAGGCACCAGCATTGACGTTGTTGCTCTGCACAAGTTGTTGGTGTCGTCCTCGTGGTCCGACGGCCGTGAAGGCGCTGACACTGGCGGCCAAGAAGGCAGTTGCGGCAATGAATTTCATTGTATTTGATCGAGAAATGGTGAAAGACAGAAATGAAAAATTAATTATGCATACAAAATTGATTTTTTTTTCGGCAGTTGCTCGGTGGGAAAGCCGTCGGTTTCCGACGACAAGAATTTTTCAAGGTGAATGATTTTGCGGTGGTCGTTGGCTGACGACCGGACGAAATGAATCTACTGTGTCGTTTTAAACGTGTGTCACGTGGTGGATCGAATTTTTCTTGCGACTGTGACGAGTGACGAGTGAGAAACGTGAAGCAGTTCATGGTGATAGTGTGATGAGTGCGTACTTGTATGATATTTCGGGAAGGTATGATACCTCCAAACCTCTAACTGTAAAAGATACCGTAGTATTGAAATGTCGGAATGTCGACCGCAGACCTCGCACGTCTCGAGATGACAGGGTTGAAGGCCAGACGATAAAGTTTGTTTGCCACCCATCGACCTCACAGTCACAGTCGGATGATTTTCTGACTCGGTGAATCGCCTTTTCAACGAGCAACATTCGGAATTCTTCCACCGTTTTTCGACACATGCTGATGCTAAACTTGCTATAAACAACTAATAGCTACCTAGTAGAGTAGTCGATCAAACATCGCAGCGAAATAGTTGAGGACACACATTTCCAGAGTGACCGGGTGTGATCCTTCGAATCACATAAAGATCGAACCGCTTCCTTGTACTTTAAACCCTCCCCAATCCATGAAAACCGGTTAAACAACCTTCTAAAAGCCTACAGTTCTACTTGACGAGGTGACCCTTGCCATTTTTTCATTCATTGTATATCGACCCATCTATCATGAGACACGGACGTGCCAAGTCGGCGCGAAAGACCTTGCAATACTTCAAACAAACGGTCGGTTTGCAAACACGACCGTATCTACCGGTTCTGTTGGACGGGTGCTTCTTGGTGGCCTTGTTTCAGTACAAAATCCCGGCAGCGAGAATCGAAAAGGTACTCCAAATCAAGAATAGTGGAGAATTTCGAGATGCAACCAAGAGGACAACACCGGGGACAGGGACAATAACTACATCGTCCGAAGGACGAATCAAATATTTCGTCACGGCAGAAACGGTAACAGAAATGAACGAGATTCAAGCATCGTTGGAAAAACGAAACCATGACAAGGCTCATGCCTTTCAAGAAGCGACGAAGTTCATTCGACAACATTGCACTGTGTTGAATCGTCACGAGGATAATAATAAGGCACCCAAGAGGAAAGACGCCAAGAGGCCTCGTCTTGCGGATCCTCCGAGTCCCGACGAGGATTCCTCCGCTGCATTGTCACCGCAAGAGGCACTCTTGTTTCATGTTGGACACGAGGGTAGTACTCGCGTTTATGTTGTGGCAACACAAGACGAATCTCTCCTAGACCAACTCCGGGCGATGGGAACGGTACCGATCATGCGACTCGCCAACAACTCGGTCCTGTTGCTAGAACAACCCAGCAAGGCAAGTCAGAAACAGAGTATGGGGGAGGAACGGAGAAAATGGAAAAGTGGTTTGGCATCGGCAGAGCTTGCACTAGTGGAACTAGCCAAAGAACAACTGAAAGCCACAGCAATCGCAACAACCAAGCGTACAGATGCGTCCAATGATGTAGCAGATTCATCCAGAAACAGGAAAAAGCGAAAAGCAAAGGGACCAAATCCGCTAAGTTGCAAACGGAAACAAGCATGAAAGTAAGATGATTTCGTACTACAAATGCCTAGTTATATCCACGGTGCGCTATTTCTGTGTGTCGTCATCGGAAGAAACGACCGAATCCTTTTCAATGTAGCGATTTTGACAATTTTTCTCAAAGGGAGAAGTAATTGGAAGTATGAATGGAACCAGATTGCTAGCTACAAGGATAGCTACTACCCGTTGTTGAAAGAGTCTGGAGAACTAGAAAAATATACGAACAGTCCCCACCCCTAAAGAACGGGACGTGAATGAGGATACGTCCAAGCCGTAGAGTTTTCTGATATGGCGTGGTGTTGTGAAAAAATACTGCGAAGGCATTTATGTGCTTAGTAGTCAAGAATCATGCAAAGATATTCTTCCACTTCTTCCTTAGCCCTTTCCAACCAAATGTGAGAACATTATGGCCAGACACTGGTTATGCATGATGACAAGCATGAAACAGCAAAAGCTTGTACCATCGCTGGGACAATCTCTTCCATTGCACTAGTTTTTTATCTGAGGATTCTTAATTCCCGAGGCTCTGACAAACTAGGGTTGAAAAAGGGGAATGTTTGGCTGTTCATGACCCAAGAATGCAATCAGTTTTCTCAAACGATGTAGTAGTGGTTGTTGACTGTGACTACGTATTACTTCAAGAAAGATGTACAATAGCGTATCAGGTCCATTTTAGGGACACGAAATGGTTATTCTTTCATAGCTCATGATACGGATGAACGGATGAACAGCATCAACTTGAACGAGAATATTCCAGCGAGTGCTGCCAAAACAAACTCTCGGACACCAAAATGTACCGTTTCGTACTGTGATTCCTTTGGAATGTACTATAGCAAAAAGTTTTGAGGTCAAGCGGCAGGGGCAATCTCTGGATTTGGTAGCATCTGCGGCAAAACAAATCGCAAAAAACGGCGGAGCGATCGTGGAAGATTCCTCTCTTCACGACTATGAATCAAGAACATGTAAATGGCAAGTGCACGATCCAACCAAATAGCTTCTTCAGCACTTGCCAAATTGGTTACGAGGGTAAAGAGGTGAATTGCAGAGATCTCAAAACTTTGGCTAATAGCTATCTCCTGAGAACACTTGTACAGCTCGGCTGCCTTTCTCAAGTTTGTGACATCTCTGATTTCCTCATGACAGTACTTGAGTTGGTAGGCAAGGGCAAGATTGTAAGTGGCAACGAAGGACAGAGTCTCGGGTGGAACTGCTGTGCTTCCCAAGGCACATCTCACCACTAGTGGTTGACTGAAAATTGGAATCCGTCCTTGACGACCTTTTCAAGAAATTGGTGGTGTAAGAGAAAAGGACGTGACCGGCGTGGCAAAGTGAATCTCAAATGGGTCTCTTGACAATGGGGCATCCTGCATGCTGGAGCCCCCCGTTAATTTGTTGGTGACCTCTGCTCTGAGAGTCGCCAGAGATTCGGTCAAAAGAGTTATGGTGATATCGTAATCGCCTCTCATCATGTATGTTGCGATGGAGAAAAGAGAGTCAAGTTGGCCTGCCATCTTAATCAAAAAATTTATTATGAACTGAAATCTCTTGATGCAATCAAATTGTTAAAGTTACTCGGTGAACAAAGAGCGAAAAGGAAGGGAATATTTCGTAAGTTGCTGCGTTAATATTGCTTGATCTATCGGTAGCTATACGAAGAGCAGCCATAGTCGTCCGTGAAGGAAGAAGGACATTGACTGTGAAATGCAGCTTGGACAATTGTTTCTTACTTTATCATCGTCTACTACTTATTGGTTGTGGGATTGCGTCTCATTTGACGACATCATTCGCTTCCTATTTTCTACTTTCATCTATTCAAGAACGTAGAACTGCTAGTTCCTACTAAGAACTGAAAGTCGTAAATGACACCTCTTCTCATAGTGAGATCAAGTCAAGTAATCAGAGTTCAATTACTCTTGTCAATCTTCATTTCGGCAATATATCAATTTGACTTTTTTTTTCGACCTTCCTTTGCGATCTATTTTCCTGCGTGTGTGGTCGTTCCCAGCAATTAGAAAAAAAAAATCCTTCCTGTTCCAGTCTCTGATCGTGAAAATTCCTCCGAAATTGACTCACCCTACTACTGATTGTGAAGCCAATACCGGAGTAGCAGTTACCTACTTGATTCTGTAGCTGACTGTGAGCACGATAGATAGAGGACGAACGATGTGACGGTGAAAACTTCCCTTCGATCTTCAGACCTTTGAGAGGAAAATGGATGTCTTCCCATTTACTACGGAGTCGAATATCATAGCCCCAATGAGTTTGTTCTTCTTCATACAGATTCCAGTACACAATTGTTTTAGAATCTTTTGTTTTGTGTTAAGTAATTATCAATACTATGTGAATGCCCAACAGTACTACCGTAGAGAGATAGGGTTGATTTACGTTAGCTCTCTACCGGTATCATACTCTCTACTACCTACTACCTACCTGTGATAGAGGGATCATTGCTACCACGACAAAGTGATCCATTCAAGGGAGGAGTACGTACCTACTACTAGTACCTAGTAGCTTGTGTTCGTACTGTAGCACAATAGTGGCGTGTGCAAATGAACTGGCATGCCCTTTCTTCTTTCGACTGACTGTGGCCAAGTTTTCTTTCATCGTTGTCTATCGTTGCGCTCATTTGTGCCGTCAACAGTGATCTGATGGCTACAGAGAACATTTGCAAAACACAGCTAGATGGTAGAGAAGGAAGCGCTGCGACATCGGCGTTGCAATAGAACATCGATGATGTGTACCATTTCTATTTGGATGCTGCTCTTGTCCTCGTATGAAATAGAAAGCTTTTTGTTGTTTTCGCCACAACGACATCATGCAAAGAGGATTTCCTCTCCACGTGTATCCACACAAGAACACAACCAGAACAACCGTGGCATCGTTGACAAAAACAACAACCACGGCAGCAGCTGCAAGAAACAACAAGCATTGCATGATGCAATCACAAAAATCAATCCACAACAGCAAAAGCAACCCAAAAACAACACCAGAGCTAAAAGGAGACTGGTGGTAGATACGAATGTCCTTTTCTCCAACAACGCATCATCGTCGTCATCCTCCTCCTCCTCCTCCTCCAGCAGCAGCAGCAGCAGCAGTGGTGGTGTTGGTGATGTACTGAACAAACCAAGAAAACAGGGAAAGAAAAACAAGTACGCCCATTTCTCCAAGGCCGACAAGCTCGAAGAAGACCCCTTTGACACCTTGCTACTAGAATCAAAACAAAAACTGCAGTCACTAAAGGAAGAATTGGATCCATTGCAACAGCGAAAACGACAACAAGAACAGAATTTGCCACCTCCACCTCCGGAAGCTCTCGCAAAACTCGAGTTTCCCAACAACAAGGATATTGACCCGTACGATCCCTCAACCTTTGGTTACATCGAGATTGGTACCGTACAGGGTCCCCATGGCGTTCATGGATGGACCAAAGTACAGGGGTGTACCGACTTTCCGGAACGATTGACACGAGCTGGAACGATATTGCACATCAAACCGGTAAGGAAACGAGCTCCTCGAAAAATCACTCTCAGCAGTGGCAAGTTTTTAGGAAATGATCAGTTTTTGGTACAATTGCAAGGAATATTTGATCGAGAAGCCGCCAAACAGTTGAGAGGTGCAACGCTGTACTATGCCAAACAACAAGACAATGTGGAATTGCAAGAAGATGAGGTGATCGTTTCCGACCTCGTGGGTATGGAAGTGTATCAAAGGAACGAAGATAATGATGTGGAAGATCGAAAACTAGTAGGAACGGTTCTCGGAGTGGTATTGGCAGAGGAAATGTGCGCCATTCCAGGATTGTTGCATGACCAGATCGAAGTAGCGTTGAACCGGAATGGTCAAGTTCCCAAACCCGGACAACCACAAGATCTTGTTTTGATTCCTTTGGTGCCGGAGATTGTCCCCATAATAGACCTTGCTGAGAAATTCATCCTGATCGATCCTCCATCTGGTCTGTTGGATTTGACGTATGTTAAGGAGGAAAAAATCAGGATCAAGGGCTTGCTCGCTCCAGCGAAGGAATAAACGACATTAATTGTGCATTGGAGAGTAGGTTCCAAATTGAACATGATGTATGTAAAAACGTTTTATCGGAATCTCTGCTCGACTAGATTATCGACTCAAGTTGTTGTTGTTGCTGTTTCCTGCAACCGATATTCAACATTCCATGGCATCAAGTGTTGCTCTTCAAATTCTGCTTTGGAGGTGATATCCGAAGAGCTAACAAAAAACAACAAGAAAAACGATCTGATTGACTGCAGATAGGCGAAGAGAAACCTTGACGGAAACACATACAACTGACACACCATACATCACTGTAGCATCATCGTCCATCAAAGGCAGGAGGGTATCACCCAGCAGAAAGGTAATGTTGGGCTGTTAAAACCCAAAAGTTCAGGCAGTTCTTTAAACGCCGTAGTCGATGTTTTCAACGACGTACTACTTCAAGTAAGATCTACGATACCGTATCAAGTTTCTTTTCAGGAGACAAAATGATTATTCTTATCATAGCTAAGAAAATGGATGAACAGCATTAATTTGGAATGGGAGGATTCGAGTGAGTGTGTCGCCAAAACTAACTCTCGGGCTCCAAAGTCTGTACCGTTTCGTATTTTGTCTGTCCTTTGGAATGTACCATAGCGACAATTTGAGATCAAGCGGCAGAGGCAATCTCTGGATCTGGTAGCAGTAGCGGTAAAACAGACCGCAGGAAGCGGCGGATTGCTTGTGGAAGCTCCTTTTCGTCACCGCTATGCACCATCAACATGTAAATGGGGAGTGCATGACCCAAACAGAGCCTTCCTTCCTCTTTTCCCCACATCGCTTCTTGAGCACTCGCCAAATTAGTCAGGAGGGTAAAGAGATGAATCGCCGAGAGCTCTACACTTTGGTTAAGAACTACCTCCTGAGAACATTTGTATAGATCGGCTGCCTTGCGCAAGTTTGAGATATCTCTGATTTCCTCATGAGAGTACTTGAGTTGGTAGGCAAGGGCAAGATTGTACATGGCAACAAAGGACAGAGTCTCTGGTGGGACTGTAACTCCCAAGTCACATCGCACCACCAGTGGTTGACCAAAAATCGGAATCCGACCTTGACAACCTTCTTTTTGAGAATTTGGTGAATCGAAAGTGACTGGTGATGCCGTCATACTACTAATAGCAAAGCGAACCTCAAACGGGTCTTCCAACGACGGAGCAACCTTCATGGTGCTTTCCTCTCCCATCCTCTTGACGACTTCTGCTCTGAGCGTCGTCAGATATTCCGTCAAAAGAGCGATAGTGCGATCGTAATCGCCTCTCACAATGTGGCTTGCAATAGAGATAAGTGAATCACGTTGACTCGTCATCTTGAGCAGAAGTAGAAAAATATGGTTCAATGCTGTTGCTACTTTCCAGTTCTCCGTAATCAGTGTATGTAGATGATTTGGCAGGGGGGAACAGAAATTTGGAAGAATAGGAAGCGAACATTTCGCAAGTTATGTCTGTTCGGGGGCCCTTGTGAGATATCGCTTTATACGTGTTGAGCGGCTTGGCTCCAAACAAAATCAATAATATATATCATAAAATAAAGCATGCAAGTTTTGTTAAACAGATTCATCTCATCTGTTTCTTCTTGTAAGATGGTTTCTGGAGCTGGGAAGTTTTTTATCGTGAGTGCCAGAGTGTCTTTAAGTAATTCCATCAAATGTCGTAATTGCACTTAAAGGTCACATAATATTACTTCAAATCCACGTATTCGCTGAAATAAAGTTCAAAGACACCATAGCGTGGGCACGATCAGCTTCCTATTTTTCATCGTTCCTTTTGTTGCAGTCCAATTCGAGAAAGTAGCTTCGCTATCCCTCATCACAACAACAACCATCATAAGGCCTAAGAAGAGTTGTTCGTTGGATTCGTTAATGTCATGGTGTGATCATTGGTGGTCGTTCCCAGGAATCCGAAAAAAAACTCCCTTGGCTCGATCTTCAATTCACTCCGAGTTCTATGGTGCTATAAATTCCGATACCAATGCATCGTCGGTCGCGGACCTTCGGTCTGAAATCCTGAACTTCGGAAACAAGTCGAATTTCGTATAGCCCCTGGGAGACAGTACCTCTCTGACATGTCTTACGACAAAAAACAAAAACTCTTTCCATTCCGGCTCTGCTTTACTACCGTAGCTGGCAATCACTACCACGGTAGTACTCTAGTGAAGAGTACTGTAGCAAGAATCCAACTCAATCGGGTAAGAACAGTTAGGTACTATTGGTACTATCGACTGTCAAAGTAGAGGATAGAAACAAATCCAACATATATATGAACGTACTCCGAGTAATTCTCATTGCTGCCTTCCCAAGATTATTTGGGAGTACCACACCTAAACCGATTTCGGACAGATGACTGTCAGTTCTGAATTAATGGGCATCAAAGTGATGAGTGGATATAAAGCTGTTGCACGATTTCCCCTGCCAGCTTGGTGACCCGGAGGGTAAAGCTATGTTCTCAGAAGTGGAATCGAAGGCAGCTGGTAGTTGCTTTTCAGTTCCTGCGACTCTTCATGTTCGTCGTTCTTTTCGAAATTAATCACTACAAAATCGTTATTGCTACAGTAATTTACTCAAGAAAATGAAGAAAAGTAAACGCAATTCTAGTCAGAGCACTGCTGTACTAATATCGGTACTGCCGGTAGTTACTACGTATGACGTTCCGGTACAGTAACTTTGGTTCAAATTGTTAGACACTTGCAAAAGTTCCCAAACCCTCATATTTTTCAAGAGCAACGACCTTTACTATCATGACAAAGCCTACTACTAAAGACTCGGAATGAAATTCCCAGCAAGACGTATAAACGATAGTCGAATCGACAACCTACGAGCCAGTCAGAATCAAAGGTGTGCTTGCTCCAGGGAAGGAATAAAAGAATGTACTGGGAGATCATGGAAGCTTAAGCTTATTTTTACCCGCATCTACAAACGTTTCAAGAATGAAGTCTTTGCTTAACTAGTTTTGTATTCTCTTTTTTGTGGCCAAACTCTAACATTTGTGGCATCGAATCTTGCTTTCTGAAAAACTATTCTTCTGGAGCAGAATCCAAAGAGCCAGCAATCGATGGGATTTTCTTCAAATCCAGTAAGAAACTTTGTCGTGAACACGTACAAACTACTCTAGTAGTACGCTAGAATTGCATGGTTGGCGATCAAGAGCACAAGGATAACTTTTCCGTTACATGACAGTTTCAGGGGGTCGTTCGGTTTCAGGAATGCTTGCAACTTTTTTCAACTAGTGGCTGGAGATCAGCGATATCATATCACGTCTTTTTTTGGTGAACAAATTATTCTTGTCCTAGCTTATTATGGCATAGACGAACAGCATAAACACTAAACGGAGGTTTCCAAAGAGTGTTCCCAAAACTAACTGTCGTACAGTGTGTCTTTTGGAATGAAATATAGCGAAGTTTGAAGATCAAGCGGCAGAGGCTACCTGTGGATCGGGTAATAGTAGCGGCACAACAGACTGCAGGAAGTAGCGGAGCGATTGTGGAAGCTCCATTTCATCACCGCTATACATCATGAACATGTAAATCGAGAGGGCAACATCCAAACAAAGCTTTCTGCCCTCTTTTTCCAGCAATGCTTCTTGAGCGCTCGCCAAATTGATTACGAGGGCAAAGAGATGAATCGCCGAGATCTCTACACTTTGGCTGAGAACGACCTCGTGGGAACACTTGTACAGATGAGCTGCCTTGCGCAAGTTTGAGACATCGCTGATTTCCTCATGAAAGTACTTGAGCTGGTAGACAAGTGCGAGATTGTACATGGCAATGAAGGACAGAGTCTCAGGCGGGACTGTGACTCCCAATGCACATCGCACCACCAGCGGCTGACCGAAAATTGGAATCCGACCTTGGTATCCTTTTTGAAAGTTCGAAGATTCAACCGTAGCAAAGTGAACCTCGAATGGATCTGAAGCTTCCATATTTTTTTCTCTCCCATTCCCTTGATGACTTCTGCTCTGAGCGTGGTCAGAGATGCCGTCAATAGAGCGATAGTGCGATCGTAATCGCCTCTCACAATGTGGCTTGCAATAGAGATAAGTGAATCACGTTGACTCGTCATCTGGATAAAAATTAAAATGATACTGTAGCATATGAGTTCGATGCTTTCAAGACTTTCCATGAATTGGTAAACAACGCGAAGATGTCTTGCTGGGCCAAGGAAATAGCAGAACTGTTTTAATGTAGTAATAAATTGGGTAG
This sequence comes from Nitzschia inconspicua, assembly GCA_019154785.2. Taxonomy (NCBI): domain Eukaryota; phylum Bacillariophyta; class Bacillariophyceae; order Bacillariales; family Bacillariaceae; genus Nitzschia; species Nitzschia inconspicua. Next base: position 140,426 of record JAGRRH010000033.1, read on the forward strand.
TAATGGAAAGGGAACATTTCAAGTTGTTCGCGGCTTTTTCTCTAGCTACGGTAGGTAGCTACCGGTAGGTAGGTAGTACTACTCTACTACTCGGAGTAGTAAGAATCTTCTGCGAATAAACTGATTCTTGTGGCTTCATCGATTCTTCTTAATTTCGTCGATCTTTGTTTCTGGCCCGAAAAGTCCACAATCAACTTACTGTTATTTGTCTTGAGTTCCGCCGTGATAGTCGCATTTAGAGAACGAATAATTATTCTTTCAATACACTTTTCGACTCGGGAAAAACTGAACATCGAAAGATCCGCTTCCTACTTTTAAGCTTGCGAAGTTAGTTCGGGGAAATCTTTCATGATAAACAAGCGCTCGCTTGAAGATCAACGTCATCACTACCGGCGCCGTTTGTCTTTCCAGCACGTCATTTTCACGACTACGACGTACGACAAGTGCGTCTTCATGATGATCAGTTGTGGCGAAACTATTCTACTAGAGGTCGATAGTAGGACCTTTTATATTGGAACACGCTTTCACAGAATCGGTGGACGTTCCCAGGAATCCGAAGAAATTACGAAATCGCATTTTTCTGTTCTACGTCGTAATCGTTTACGACTTAAAGTTAGGTTAGTAAACGATGAAACCTGTTAAATATATCATCGTCTCAGCAACCATCTCTAACTTCGAACAGGTTGCGAACAGGAAGGTAAAGGTGAAAAACGTAGTCAGTAGTCTCCTCTTCCGGACGTAGGAAGTATCATAGAGTGTGTATGAACTACAGAGTAGATAGCCTCCGCGCTTGTTGAATTATTATTTCTCACTTCTTTGATGTGATGTTTTTCTCTCTGTGTACGCGGATATGACCTTTGAATCTTTGGTTATTCTACCCACATCGCAAACACGTAGTACGTAGTACGCGGGTACCAGCTCGTGGCGCGAAAAACTGTTTCGATCAACCAGCCACTGTACTACAGTACTCTACTTCTCGAGTATCGCAATCGGTTCCTCTCCGACAAAGCTCTTGCCGTCAATTTCTTGCAATATCTCACTACATCAATCCTTTGTTGGGTTAACTTTCGTCCAGAAAGTACTCATCTTTTTCTCACGGCGAGCACAGTCCCTTTTTAGTTGGGTTGCCCTCCTCTGTTTACGACAGTATGTCTCGCTGAAATGGCGATCATTTTGAGCAAAATTGCAAAAGAACCTTCTCTACTTGGTCACAGCAAAGCGTTCCCGCAGATCCTCATGGTTACTGCATGCAACGACCAATCCTTTAACTCTTCATGTGTTCATTTCTCTCCCAAAATATGCATAGATAGGCACATAATGGTTTGGTTCTTCCTTAATCGTAATTCTCATCCTTTCCAGGCAGGAGCGAAAATTTGTCCAATCCCAAATCGTTCATCGACTCTTGCCATAGTCAGCTAAAACACGTAGCTAGCGCATAACGACAGATCACCAACAAGAACCAAGTAGTAACGTTTGTTCCGTACAGCAGTCCCTTTCCTTCCTCACGTAGTAGTAACTTTTGGTGGAGCGCAAAGAAACCATCGAGTGTCTGGTATGATTGAAAGTCTCACAGCTTTACTTCACTATAAAAAGTACATAGGTAGTTTCACCTGCCATTCAAAGGCCCACCCCTCGACCCTCTTCTTTGCCACGCGTCACGCGTCACGCTTCCCATTGTCCCGAGTATTCTCCTTGCGCGTTGAATCATCCTCGTCATTGCGCGGTGACCCTACTAACTGTAAACCAGTGGATTCGCCTTCCAGCTATTGTGGATGTACCGGTACTTATTAGGTACCGGTAGGTAGCTCTACTAGCTAGTAGTAGAGTACCGGTAGTACCGGTAGAGTATTCTCTCTACTACCGGTAGCTCTAGGTAGTAGAGTACCGTAGTCGTGTTGCCTGTTTTGTGGTTTTTTTTGCTGGGGAAGGTTTTGAAATGCTGTATTATTACTACGAGTAACTTTGTGATCATAAATGTAACTATTATTATCGTGGAAAATGGGGGGGGAACCGGCACAAGAGGGAGGGGGAAAGGAAAAAGGGAAGGAAAAAAAGAAGGAAGGGAAATCAAGGATTCCTTTGGGGACATTCCAATTGAAAGTCGTTGACGTGACATCGTGAATGAGAATGCCTTTTGTAGTTAAGCCCACATCAAACGCTGGTCTTCATCTTTTCCCCTTTTCCCTACCGAAATCTTCCACGAGATTTGATCTCCTGTTGAAGAACACGAAGAATGCAAAGAACGTTGTCACATTGTTTAAAGAAAAGACATGAAAAATGAAAAAAATATATAAGGCGACATCAGTGGACCCGTGACCTTAGTACTTACAGTTGTACGGTACTGGAGTAGGTACATATCATATCATTACGTGGTACTCACCAAAACAGCCATAACAGCACAATATTATTATTTTTTATAATATACTGAAAGTATTATCTGTGCGCTTGTTCGAGTTGCTTTTGTTGCCGTTTGTTGTTGAAAATGACGATGAATCGAAAATACCTCTACAAATGAAGATGAATCAAACTTCTGTCTGAAATCTTTTGTGAAGACGTTGTCGTCTGATGATGAAAGAAGAAGGAATTACTAACCAATTTTTGGACGAGATTTTTTGGATGTGTTCCCTTCTTCTTTCACTCTCCCGAACGACGTGGATGACAGTCGCCAGTGTTTGAATTGACTCTTCCTTCTTGATGTGCTTCGCAGAATCGACTGTGCATCATGAAAGATACAGATTCCCACAAAGAAAGCAGCGGTATTAATTCATGAGAGAATACATTGAATGATCGTGATACCCATGTCGAAAATCGAAAAACAGGAAATTTCCCGCCACTTTGAAGAGTCCTCCATCCGTCAGCAAAGCAAAGGAATCGAACACCGACCAAAAACAATCATTCCTCCCGCAACAAAGACCTTGAAGGTGATTGGTATAAATATACTCCGACAACAGAAAAAAATCAATCAAGATGTAAATATCTCGATTGCTTTATTGGCTGTCGCAAAGAACGAGAAAACGGAACCAATCTTCCGAAGATTGATTGCCGTAAGACTATCTTCTCATATTGGCCTTTGTTGGAAACGCTTTCAAGCAAACCATTGACTCAAATCATTATAAATAACCCACAGAATTACGAGCCGGTGGGATAACCATAAGCACTAAATTATGTTTTTCCGTGTACTACCAATATGCTCCGTTGAGTCTGATGATCTTCTTTGGGCAACTCTTGCCGTGCGGAGGCCGTCCTATCGGATTTTGGCCGAAACGCTTCTTTTGACAGTAATCCGCGAACTCGACACAACAAGTCGATTGTGGTTGCTGTTGACTCGGGGCGCAAGCATACCCCAATGTATTTGGCCAGAAACAATTCGTCCAGTTGGGAATATACCCAACACCAATGTTGGGAGGCGGAGCCATTGATATTGGTGGAAAACAAGGTTGAAGCGAATTCGGAACAGGCTGTGGAATTGGCGGGCAGGAGATTCTGTCTTCCGTCACCATCGGAGGCGCTCTTGGTGGAACACAAAGTTGAATCGAATTCGGAACAGGCTGTGGAATTGGCGGGCAGTAAATTTTGTCTTCCGCTGCCATCGGAGGAGTTCTTGGTGGAACACAAAGTTGAAGCGAATTCGGAACAGGTTGTGGAATTGGTGGGCAGGAGATTTCGTCTTTCGTCGTCATCGGAGGCGCTCTACCTCTTTCATGGAGGAAAGTCGCACTCTCAACGGATCCAACTATCGTTTCCGGTCGAAATGTTTTGCAAGAATCACATCGGCATATGCCAGTGTCCTTGTCCGAGAGGCGACTGATGTTTCGTGCCTGCTGCTCCTCGAAATAGGACGACAAAAAAAGTTCTCCGTTGTTTGGCTTGCATTCGGTGGTGTTTTCGAATGGTCGCTTCAACTTCAATGCTGCTGCTTGGCGGTTGATTTCAATCAACAATGAATGGTCAAAATACGGCGGGATGTCCTCAAAATGAGTCGGGATTGTGCGTTCTTGCCCTTCAATTTTTCTCTGGAGAATTCGAGATTTGTGCCTCGCGGCGACATTAAATTCTGACACTCCACCCAACGTGAGGATGTCTGCGAGGTTTCTTCCAGTTCCCGAGTTGGCAACATGTGCCAGGAACTCGTGGAACTTCTCAAGGTGGGATTCCGGTCGGCGAGAGATCCATTTCGGAATGCCGTGAGGTGAGTTGGAGGGTGCCGGAATTTCCAAGTTCATCTCAATATTTTCCGGATCTGTCACGTATTGAAGCTTGGGAAACTGGTTCTTGGTTGTCGTCACAGTTTTCCCCGAAAAAATAAAACGACCCTCATCGTCCTGGCGACCTTGATAGGCAGCAATCCACCGGACCAATTCCGTTTCTGCAACGCTTGCGGTATGGATGGTTTTTGGCAGAAATGAACTAAAACGCTGCTTCCACTTCTTTGAATGACGCAATTGGTCTATTTCTTCAGAAGAGTAGTTTCTACCATTTGAATCGAAGGTTCCGTCCTTCAGCGACGAAATTAGACGACTTAAAGGGCCCGGGAGGTAACCGTAAAGACACCTCTGGAGATCCACAAGGCACTGCCAGTAAAGCTTACATTTCTGGTCCAATGTGTCTATTATTCGCTGTATCAAGTGAAACAGACCAAGCTTCATTTCGATCGTGTTCCCAAAGATGGCCTTGTAGAAGACCATTGCATTGGGGCACGTATCCGTGTAGACAACAGTCGGCGAAAAGGACTCACGTTTCTGGCGACTTTGGATAAGTGCGTGCGACACGTCTGCTGTCTTTGTCGACGGGACAATTACCAGACTAATAATCTCGTTCGTCTTGCCCTTTATCCCTGTAAAGGCTGCCTTGGCGCCAGGTAATATGTAGTTTTTGATGAGCTGAAAAGTCCAATCAAAAGCGACCGCATCATCTGGCTCCACATCCACAGACTGTAGTTCGCGGGTGTATCTGTCCTTGAAACTGTATCCATAAGGCGTTTCAGCACTCTCTTCGGCGCTTTCAAAAATCTTTCGAATAGATGCTGGGCTGGGAGGGTAAAATCCATTTGTGAAGTCGTCAAATAACGGAATTTCAGCAGACGGATTTTTGGAAAGATACGTTTGAACTTTGGAGACGTAAGCATTGCAGAGTCGCCTGTACATTTTCCTACTAATAAAGCTGCCACTCGCATATGTCTTCATCAGAATGTCAAGGTCACTTGTGATGCATTCAGCTAGGTGGAACCCTCCCGTAGCATATCGCGGATCGACCGGATATGCTTGACGAACATGGGCAGGTAGGCTCGTTAACAACCGCCCGTCGTTCGCCGCGAATCTGCTCTTACAACACTCGCCTTTCGCCTTACACTCGTAATTCATTAAAATGCACCAGATAGGAGTGCCTCTAGCGGTCCAGACTGGGAAGAGGCTGGTCGAGTGTGCCCAATTAGAGCGCGAATGGCTCAGTGGAACCTGCACTTTTTTTGTCCGCCAACAATTCGGACAATACAAGGTTGTGACGGGAGATACGAGCTTCCAGTCGAGGTAAATAATCGACTGACCCTCTAAGAGATGGTAGATGGGACTGGGTCTGGTTGTTCCGTCGCAAACTTCTTGTGGGAACGTAAATTGGGCTTCGCCAGGTCTGAAAAACTGGAGCCACTTGGAGTACGCTTCTTTCGCTGTAGAGGTGGTGTAAAGGCCCACATCAGTGCTCAAGGGCTTTTTGTGCGCTAGAACATGGTATAAGTAGTTCACAGCAGCTCCAATGTGTTTTGGATAGCTTTTTTCTTTGCCAAAAAACTTGGGAAAGTCGGACGAATTTGGCACTTCGAGTAGCTTCATTGTTTCCTCGACAGCCTCACGAATTATTGCTGGATTTGCAATGTCATTCATTATTTGAGAATCTCGTGGAGTGAATTGATCAGACGATGTCGATTTGTTGAAAGAATTGACTTGCTTGACGGTCGTCGCCGCCTCTTTTTGATGACCAGCAAAACTTCCAAAGAAATTATCCGAATTTCGAAGACGATTTGGGTCAATAGGCATTGGGACAATGGGAGCATTGTTGATTGCAATATTCTTTGCCATTTCTTTTTCAAAATATACAGTCATGTCAGACTTCCATCCCTGGGTCTTTCTATTTTTGGGACAGAGTTTGTGATGCGACCTGTGAGGAACATGGGCTCGGACGCCACTCTTCACTTTGGTTTGGGCTACACAAATCTTGCAGTTTTTGGCTGCAATGAAAGCCACACCTCCAAGGATGGTACTTTGAACCCGTCTTTTGCATTTGAGCTTAGTTGCTCTCTTCTTGCAAGCTTTGACAGCGCCATTGCGTAATTGCGACTGGATGCCCATCGTATGATTTTGGGAACTGTCGTCGTTTCGAACTATGACTAACTGTTGTAACAAACTCTCCAGCGGAGGAAAAGAGGCGCTGTCGCTACCTGCTTTGCCTTTCGTGTAAGGGTTGTGTATTCGCATGGTAGAAAGAACAATGAAAAAGAAGGAAGAATTGATGTCGGAATCCTATTATCCAAAAATTTGGGGATTGGAAAAGAGGTGAAGACGATGTCTTGGTGGATCAAGTTTTGAGACGAGATGGCCTCCTCTCGTGTCTTCTTTTTTCACTCCTTTCATTTGTATGGCGCGAAGAGTCGGCCAGTCCCTGAAAGGTTCTGACCGTAGGCGGTATGTTTGCGTGGGATTGTACGCATGAAAAGGACATTCATAAGACACAAAAAGGACATGTCCAATGCGATTTGATTGGCTAATTCTTCTGCCATCTACGCGGAGGTCCCTCTAGAATCGAAAATGCTCCCAACTCCTTACAATTATTCATTCATCATAAAAGGAGAAACTTCAATCACTGTCACTACCATGGCAAAACCTACCACTAAAGTTTCGACCGAACACGAACTCATGGAGAAAGATACCCAACAAGATGAAAATACTTCGACCAACGAAGTGGCTAACGAAGAAGACAGTTTTTCCGAGAACAGTGATGGCGACGACCATGATGATGATGATGATGATGACGACGACGACTACAATAACAAGAGGCCCGCTGACTTGGCTATCGAGTCGAACAAAAACGTCGACTCTGCTCCTAAGAAAGCCAAAATTGCAATGCCACCGGCTGTTTCAAGTTCTCTGGTAGATGTCGAGAAGTACGAACTGGATTCGCCTCTCTCGGAAGCCGACCAACCTTCCGACGAGGACACTGAATCAAAGATCACGTCGTCGGGTCTGATTCTGTTTGGGTTACATCCATTGGTTCGAGAATCTCCTCTCAAGAAAATGTGCGAAGAGTACGGTGTTGTCGTCAATTTGACGGTTCGTTCTACCTTCGCCAGTCGGTATGGACACGTGGAATTCGAATCTGTGGATGCAGCCAGGAAGTGTTACCAAGCTTTGAATGGCGCCAAGCTTCTGCATAAGGCCATTTTGGTGCAACCATCCAAGGCAGAAACCAAGAAACCGACCGAAGAAGTGGGGGTGGAGGGTATCCAGCCAGAAGTGGTTGCTCCAAGTTGAATTGAGTTGACTGTTCAGACAGCACTCTACTAGAAGGATCGAATGCTTTGTAATATGTTTCCTGTACGCTTACCAGGAACATCTGGGTTTTGTGAGGATCGCTTCTGTGGAGATGTGTTTCTGTTTCCACATGTGCATCCGCTGCCTGTTACAACAATGTGGATCCAATCATCTTATTCTGAAATCATCGTTTGGGACTTGGGGCTATACCATGGGATCTGCTGGACAACACACGGTTTGGATTTGGTGTATTTGAAGGATTTGTTTCATCAATAGCAACGGCAACGGTAAGAGTATTTAAAGAATGTACGACTAGTACATAAAATCCACCATAACAACAAATATTTTCGGATGCTGGTTTGCAAAATCCGATTCAAATGTGGTGAGAAATCATTTCGAAATGGACTGCAACAAACAAGTCTGTGGCTCTCACTTACTACCGGTAGTAGAGGACCGTTCATCCGTGTCGTCGCCCCTATTTTAGCTACCTACTCTACTACCGTAGAGCTACTACCGGTAGAGAGTCTGTCTTGAACTGTACTACTACCGTCCTCTACTCTACCGTAGTCCGTAGTACTACCGTTGCTACGGTAGCTACACGATACGCGTACGGTAGTTTCTTTGTACCGTAGCTCCGTAGCTCTACGGTACCGTAGGTACGGTAGTTACCGTTGTGAAGTGATAGCATGACAGCATACTACAGTAGTAGGTTATGAAGGTACTGCTCGTTCCGACTAGTCCAAGTTCCAACAACACTTCGGCAGGCGAAGCTGTGTTGTATCATACGTCGTAAAGTTGCGTGGCGAGTGGCGAGTGGCGAGATCCCAAATAGAATTTACTGTTACACTACACACTCTATGATACACTCCACTCCAATGAAAACAACACCACCACAGCACCAATCATAATAATAATATTATCGACGAACGACCTCCGACCTCCGACTATTCGTGTGTTCGACCCTATCGCAATAACATATACAGACTTGCTTCACGTTGCCGCCGTAACAGTCGTTGCTACATAGAATACACAGACCACAAACACTGACCGAACAAAATGCTATTTTCAGTGACGAATACGACGCTCCGTCGTTTGGCAAAGCCAACGTTGATGCAGCAAAGCCGACGGGCGATGTCCACTACTCATAGCTTTGATTTGACTGGATCTTTTGAGGTGTGTCATGTTTTGTTTGTGTGTGTGTGTGTGTGTTTTACGTCAAAAGCACTGAGTACCGCATTTTCTAACACGTTCTTTGTGCGTGTGTTTGTGTGACATATATCTTTCTCTTTTCTAATTGTTTCAGACTCACAACTTTGATACGGCACCCTCCAATACTGCCGAAATGACCAAAGAAGAATTGGTGTCGATGTTTGAATTGATGTATACGATGCGTCGGATGGAAATCACATGTGACAATGAATACAAGGCACGAGCCATTCGTGGATTCTGTCACTTGTACGATGGACAGGAAGCTGTCGCCACTGGAATCCAGTACGCGTTGAGTAAGGACGATTCGTGGATTACATCCTATCGATGCCATTGTGTCGCTTTGGCGAGAGGAGGAAGCGTTTCTCGTGTCATCGGTGAGTTGTTTGGTGTTGCCGATGGATATTCGCATGCCAAGGGTGGAAGTATGCACATGTACAACAAGGAACACAATTTCTTTGGTGGTGCCGGTATCGTAGGAGCCCAAGTCCCCGTAGGAGCTGGTTTGGCCTTTGCCAACAAGTACAAGGCTCGACCCGGCGAACCCATGAACGTCGCCTTGGCGGCGTATGGTGATGGTGCTGCCAACCAAGGACAAATTTGGGAAGCTGCCAATATGTGCAACCTTTGGGGGCTGGTAAGTCACGAAAGACCAATGCTATACTTGAAAACTGGAAAACAGGACGTTTCGATCAGTTCTGACTTTTTTTTGTCTCGTCTCGTTAATCGATATTTTTTGTTTGTTTTTTTGTTTGCTTGTTTGTTTTGTGAATTGTGGGATGGAAAATGCAACAACAGCCCATGATCTTTTGTATCGAAAACAACCATTACGGTATGGGAACATCCATTGATCGTCATTCTAGTATTTCGGATTACTACAAAATGGGAAATGCCATCCCTGGACTTCGTATTGACGGTATGAATGTGTTGGCCGTGAAGGAGGGAATGAAGTTTGCCAAGGAATACTGTGGCAGTGGCAACGGACCGATGTATGTGGAAATGATGACGTACCGATACCATGGACACAGTATGAGTGATCCCGGAACGACCTACCGAAACCGTGAAGAAATCGAATTCACCCGAACCACACGTGACCCGTTGGAGTTTGTCAAGACGTGCTTACAGGATGCCGGTTTCATGACGTCGGAAGACATCAAGGAAACGGAAAAGCGAATCCGTAAGAAAGTCCAAAAGGAAGTCTTGAAGGCCAAAGAGTCGCCTCGTCCGAGTGTGGAAAAGGGTTTGGTATCCGACATTTACGCTGCCAGTCTAACACCCTATGACGGAGCCTATCCACCTTATATTCGAATGCCCGATATGGCCAAGTCGGTGTACTTCAACTAACTAAACCGAAAAGAAAGAATGTGGAAAGATACAGCTTGTTCTTGATGTAGAAATAATCCCTCCGTCGAACCTATTACACGTGGCTAAACGCACGTAAAATACATACAGCTATTCGTCCCCAAAAAAAAATCGGATGAAAACTTGTTTGGCGAAAGGAATAGCTTGTTTATTAGTAATGGTCCAATGTTCGAATATCGCTCTCAACGAACTACTGGTTTTACTATGCCGCAGTAACAATTGGACCAGTCTAGAGGGGGTCTTGCGATTCTCAAGACTCAAGAACCTTGTAGTTGTAGCAGATTGTCGAGATGATAGATAATACTTTGTTTTGATATAGAGCTTTCATTTCACTCGGATTCATCGTCGTCTGAATCATCGAGTCCCAATGCGGAATAGGATTGCCCTTTTGTGGTGTCGCCTCCACTTTCGTCCTTCCCCGTACCGCTCTTGCCTGTTGTTGCTGTTGCCGTTGCTTTACCACTCAATCCGGATGCTTGTCCTAGATCATCATCCGATTCGCTTTCGTATTGCGGCGCTCCGTCTATATCTCTTCCTCCTCCTCCTCCAGCGGATGCTGCTGCTGCTGCTGCAGCAGCACTGCCACCTGTTGGTCTCCCTTGAGCAGCTGCCTCACAGTCGTCCAACCATTCCGAAAAGACATCGACGGGTTCATGCAAGTGATGGATGGGCATTTGATACGAGGCACCACATAATCGACAGCTCAATGAACCGATCCCAGCACGAAAATCCATTTTGCATTCGACTGTATCTTCGTTCGCACAAAACGGACATTTGAATCGATTGGACAATGTCGGACGTTTCTTCGTTTGGACCTGCATAGAATGGAACAGGAACAAACAAAAAAATTCCAATGAAGATAGAAGGAAAGATTCAAAGTAAATAACATACAATGTGAGAGCGTACGACAGATCAAATAAACAAATCGACACAAGATATTGTACCATTTCCATCAGGTAACAAAACACCAATCATCTCTCAGAAATCAGACCATCATCGTCATCATCATCATCTCTTGTTGTTCCCGTCACGTCGTCAGCTTACCGGAGCTTTCTTGGCACGACGACCCATGGTAAACGCTGAAGGTTGAGGTCTTGTGTGATCAGTAATTGATGTTGCAAGTTACAAAACGAAAAGACACACAACACAAGTATGTTGTTGAGGCGTTTACTACGAAAGTAACTGCAAAATGAAGCTGTTTGGTTGACTGTGAATGTTGTTACAGTTCAGCTTTAGAGTACTACGTACTTCGAGTAGTAGTTTTGAAGTTGTATCATACGAAGCGACGTCGATTGACTGTGAATTTCAATACGTCGTATATAAAAAATTAAATATGAAATAACTGTGATTAAAATATCGCCCATTTCAGTTGGGACAAGCAGACAGACAGAACATTCATTCACTTGTCGGTACTCTACGGTAGGCAACACTCTACTACTTTAGAGAGAGTGCTGTTACGAGGACAGTATAAGAACTTCCTGTTGTTCCACTCGTATACTTAGAGAGGGAGCTGCAAGTATTCGAAAACCTACTCCGTAGTACAGAATCGTAGACTCCTCATGCTTGGTTGGGATCGCTTTCTCCTCCTCTTGCTCCTTGGGAATCTTGGGGCAGGAAATGCCGTTCTTTTGGTAAGCAAGAACGAACCAACAAGTTTCTGTTGTTGAATCAATCGTTCTGCTGTCTGGTGGTGCCGAAGGTGGCAAATATGTAACGAGGATGTTACCTACCTAATACCAACTGCTGCCGCCTCATTTCGTTACCTTGAGAAGAAAGAGTTGGCTCACCAGTCTGGCTTAGAAGCGTAGTAAGGAGACAGAGCAAAAATATTGCTGCTGTGCTTGTGGTTGCAGCATGGTGACATTTTTTTCAAAACGCCGGAACAAGTTGACATGGCAGGCACGACCTGCTGGCTGGAAATCTCTCACGAACAATTTCTTAGGGAAGCAGCGTAATCTCATCAATGATAACGAACTTTTAGACATTGCCATCGGCGGGCTTCAGACAAATAATTCCTTGATGAGAGAAGCTTACTCCTAATCCGCGAGTATGAAGTTTACTCATCCTTGTCCGTGTCTATCGTCCGCCGCCAATAGAATACTTGTACTACCGGTCGTCGTTACCTATTGTACTCCTACTACCACCGTAGTCGTATATGATACGCACAATCGAACGATTGGAGCAGCTCGTCGAGTCGCGCTCGTGATTGGAAGGAATTGACTCGAACGATCATGCGCTCGTCACAGTCCATCGCTTTTTTTTGATGTCACAGTCAGTTGGGCGATAGTACTACGACTCTTCTCATTCCAAATGCGAACTCTACTACGATGATGATGATTTTTTTTGGTCTGAAGTTGGAAGTAGTGATGATGCCAACAGAAATTTGGTCGGAGAAAAGGATTGTTGCGATTGCACGAATACTACTAGTCGTAGTGGTCTCGTCATAAAAAACACTATTATTACATCAAGAGAAGAACGTCGTAACGAACAATCTCAGCAATTATCGAGAACAAAGTCCTACACAGCTCACTTCGTCCAGTAATTCCCGGCAATAACAGAGTAACATTATGGTGTTCCAAAGCATCAGGCAGCGTCTACCGCCTCTGCTGAAGCGATCATCTGCTCAATCCAAGGGTCACACAGCATCCAGTGACAACAAGGCTGCCAACAGTGCAACAACAACGGTCCAATCAGACAACGTTGAAGCTCCAGAATCAACAACGACATACAATCCACCATTTGATGTTGTAATTGCAGGCGGTGGCATCGTTGGCCTAGTGCTAGCGCTGGCACTGCATCAACACGGTGTTTGTCAGCACCTGCATATCTACGAACAAGCTCCGGCCTTTCACGACGATGTCGGTGAGTGAGGGTTGAAAAGGTTCCAAAAGGTTGGAAAGAGTTGTGAACACTCACCGTCAGTCACAAATTCGTTTTTTCTCGTGCTTGTAAATACTGCGTATGTTTCAGGAGCTGGAATGGGGTTGTATCCTAACGGCTTGCGCGTGATTCGAGATATATCGCCGGTGCTCTTGAAGCGTCTTCAAGAAGCTGGATGCCCCTACAAATATCGGCGTTGGATGGTGAGTGGTTGCATAAACTTTTGGGGCACTTTATCATTTTCCGTGTACGACATGCTCAAGTTTCGAATTATTTCCACTTTTGCTAGCGCCACGATGGTACCGAAGTTGCAGTTGCTGACGAATCTGTCTTGGCACGCAAGACAAACGACAATGTGGACGACGACATGACAGATTTGGACATACAACCGATTGGTATTCGTCGATGGAAGTTGCAAAAAATTCTGTTCGAAGCATGCCAAGATGCCGGCATTGTAATTCATTTTGGGAAGAGACTCGATACAATGAGCGAGTCAACCGATGGTGTCGTTAAATTACATTTTGAAGATGGGTCTGTCTGTGAAACGAAGTTGTTATTGGCAGCGGATGGAGCCAAGTCTAAGATTCGATCTATTGTAACCGACGGCGCCTGCACTTTGAACTACACTGGAACAACGTGTCTCATGGGAACGTCCTCTACGCTGAATAAGAATTTTGGGATGATGTTACCGTCGTCACCAACCACCAAGTGTCATGGGGCGTTTTATCCGACGGGGGGGTCAGAACAATGTTTTCAGTTTCACTTCCCAACCGCTCTTGATAATGTCCCTAATGCAGCTTTGAATGGATGGGGCGGAATGACCAACGCAGTAAGCCAAGAGGAATGTCAGGAACTTGCAAAGAAACTTGATGAGGAAGGTTGGGATGCAGAACGATTTTTGCAACCCCTTCGGAACGTTGAAAAGGCCATGCGAGTTGGATTGATGACACTGGACCCTCCGTTGCAAAAATTCACATTTGGCCGGGTTATATTGGTCGGGGATGCTGCTCATCCCCCCGTTCCTTATCTTGGCCAGGGAGCACAACAAGGATTGGAAGATGCTGGAACGTTGGCATGGCTCTTGAAGCAATGCTGTGTCGTCAAAGACGGAGAAGACAATCGGTTCTCCTTGGAAGGGATAGGAGTTGTAATGCAAATTTACAACGAATTGCGAGTTCCTCGAACCAACGAGATGGCGGAACATAGTAAACTAGCTGGACTTCAGCAACAGAAACGAGCCGAAAATCCAAAATATAATAAGTCACGCGAGTCGCTGATTCAACGAGAGGTGTTTTACAAGGAGAATTCCAGCCACTTGTTTCCAGGGGTGCAATACGAATACAAGAAAGCAGTGGAATTGTCACTGAAAACCTTTAGCCAGCGACAAGCCCTGGCTCCTTACCCTCTTGCGTCGGTGCCAGAGGAAGAACGGAATGTAGAACGTAGCGACACCATCACTACGAAGCTTAAAACTTAAAAAAAAATGCTTTTTCTGTCGGGAATTTCCAAATCATTTTTACGAACTTCGATGGTGAAAGAAAGTCAGCAGTGAAGTAATTCTGTCTTTGCCCGTAAATAATTAAACGTCGGACGCAATGAAGGTTTAATAAACGAATAGAGACAGTCGATTGTTCTACCACCCAGTAGTCTACGCAGTGCAGTTGTGAAGTTTGAATCTCCGACTTACTCTCGTACTACTCTAGTAGGTACGTATTTCACGAATGAATGAAATCGAATATATCGTCTTGGAGGTTCGTTCGCCTCTCTTGTTAATGACAGTTAGTTAGCGTTCCGCCACAAAAGTCTCTCCTTATTACTACCAAAAGATCATCAAAGATCGCGATGCGCCTTCTGCAAGCGCCACAAGTGGAACTTATGGAAATTGGTGTGTCCGTTATCATAATTGCACAACATACCAGGAAGTTAAATGACCCACCACACATACTTCCGACCTTCCAGTTCTTCAAGAGCAAAAGTGGTATCTGTATCTCCTGCTGCCTACTGCTGTTTCTTTCTTTTTGAGTAAACGATAATTCTTTCTAAAGACTGTCTTTCTCTTGAACGTTTCTGTCTCCTTGCCATTGGCTTTATTTTTTGGTGCGATTCCAGAAACAAAGATGATTTTGTCGACTGCCGTCCGAACAGCTGCCAAAAGATGTGTACCAATCTCCTCGCAAGTCTCCGGTCGCCGTCGGTGGTCCTCCTCTGCTGCTCTTGTGTCGACGACGAAACTTCGTCAGCAACTTGAGGATGGTCCTCTGATGATGGGGTGTGTCTGTTATGACCCTGCCGTGTATGATATTTGGGGAGGGATCAAAGACTATTTGGTGGAAGAGGCCAAGGTTCCATTTGATTATGTATTGTACACAAATTATGAACAGCAGGTGGCCAGTCTCGTTCAACGACACATTGATGTGGCATGGAATGGTCCGTTGGCACATGTCATGGTGGAGCAAGCGATTGACTACAACAACAAGGACAACCAAGCTGTCAAAAAGACGGTTGTTTCTTTGGGCATGAGAGATGTCGATCGCGACTTTGAATCCATCGTGATTGTCAGGAAAGATGCCAATATTTCCAGTGTGGACGATTTGAATGGTCAAACAGTCTTGACAGGTGCGTGTGACAGCCCCCAAGCTCACGTCGTGCCGTTGCACTATCTTCAGAACGTCCGAAACGTCCAATTTGCCGATGTATTGCCCCAGAATTTGGATTTGGGCAAGCATGGTGACACGGCTGCCGGTGAAGTCAAGGCGATGGAACTGATGATGGGAAGAGATGGCGCAAAGGTTGCCATTGTGTCCAAAATGATGTGGGATCGTGCTTGTCAGGGGATGTTACCCAGCATCCAGGCTGCAGACTTGCTCAATCGGTGTGAAGTTTTGGATGCTGTCCAACTTCCCGTCTTTGATCATTGTCAATTTGATGCCGTCCTTCATGATAACGATCCACCAGAACGAAAAGAGAAACTGCAAGACTTTTCCGATGCACTCTTTGCTATGAACATGGACAACCCCAAGCATCAACCCTTGATGAAGTTGGAGGGAATCCAAAAACAATGGGAAGGTCCACGGCAACAGGGCTACAATATTGTTCGTAACGCCATGATTCCAGGTTCCAGCTTGGCCAATCACCGACCTGCCAACGATCTATTTCGTCAACAGACTCGTGCTTACACTGTCAATTCTTCGACGGGGGGTTCCAAGATTCGTGTGGCGGTGGTGGGAGCGGGAGTTGCCGGATTACAAACTGTGCGAGCGTTACAAGCCCGACCAGACAAAGTAGAAGTCACGGCCTTTGAAGGGGCCTCCAACGTGGGAGGGCTTTGGAAGCAAAATTATTCGAACTTTGGTGTTCAAGTTCCCAAACAATTGTACGAATTTCAAGACTATCCCATGACGGAAGTCCGATGGGGTGAGTTCCCCACCGGGCCACAAGTGCAGACCCACATTGAAAACTATGCCGATGCATATGGGTTACGAAAATCGATCCAACTTAACACGAAAGTTACGGGTGTAACAAAGCAGCAAGACGGAGCAGATGGAAACTGGAAGGTTGAGACGCAGAGTACAGTGGATGGAAGTACGACGGAACAAAGTTTCGATTATGTAGTCGTCTCGACTGGGCTATACTCCAGCTTGAAAAAGACTCTTCCTAACATTCTCGCCAACGAGGGCAGCGATACGGTTGTTCACAGTTCGGATTTTGTGGATGCTTCCGTCGCTAAGGGAAAGAAAGTCGTTGTGGTGGGCTCTGGTAAGAGTGCGGTGGACTGTGCTGTTGAATCGTCTAGAGCGGGAGCGTCCTCGGTGACGCTGTTGCAACGCACCGCTCATTGGCCGACGCCTCGCAAGATTGCTGGAGTGATTCCCTTCCAGTACATCTTCATGAGTCGACTCGGACAGGCATTGCTGAGCACTCATACGGCTCCGATCCCGGGAAGCGGTCCGGCCATCAACGCCTTTCACCAAAGCGTGATTGGTCCACTTCTGATGAAACCCGTGTTCCGTGCGGTCGAAGAGTTGTTTGCCTTTCAATATGGTCTGTATGGAGATATTCGACCGAAAGCCGACGTCGTCAAGGACTTTTATGATGTGGCGTTGTTGTTGAACTCGGATTTGACGGACCTTCGCAAGGTCGGTAAGGTCACTGTACAAATGGGTGAGATGGAATCGTTCGATTCGACATCAAACCAGCTTACGCTCAAGGATGGAAATACGTTGGATGCCGACTTGATCGTGTGTGCGACTGGCTTTGCACAAGACTATTCCATCTTGGATGCCGATACCACGACCGGGTTGGATTTGCAAGATGACGGGATGTATTTGTATCGGTACATCCTTCCGGAAAAGGTGTCCAACTTGGCCTTCATTGGCCATATGGCTGCTACGACCAACATTTCGTCGTACGGGATCCAAGCGGAATGGTTGGCGCGGTATCTGTGCAATGAGTTGGTGGAAGTTCCGACGGAGGATTGCGTTTCCAAGGACATTGAGGCTCGAAAGGAGTGGGCCCGTTCGTGGATGCCGGCGGTTCCCAATCGTGGGATGAATATCTTGTTGCATCAAACGCACTATCACGATCAATTGTTGCGTGACATGGGAGAGAATCCTCACCGCAAGTCGAATCCCCTATCTGAGTATCTGATGCCGTACGAACCAGCCGATTACAATGGCATCATGGGTGGTCGTCCAATCATCACTGGTACCGCCTAGAAACTTGCGGATTGTTCGGGTGCGGATTGTCGAGTCAAGTTCGAACGAACAGAACGAAAGAATAGTGTTACAGTAGACGGTGGTAATAAAGTCTTATAGCTGATTGTGATTTCGAGTATGGTAACTTGAGAATATCTACTCCGTGTGTAATAACATAATAATACTTCCACTACTGCAGAACTACCGTATTTTATTCGTTTTTCTCTCGACGACATGATATGTAATCCGATCTCCGATTGTACTACCCAGTTGGAGTACCGTAGTACGAGTACGTATCGCAGTAGAAGATGACGCCAACCATGTTGGGTGGTTGTGTTTTGGGATGGGGACAAACAACTGAAGTAAGAGCCTGATGAAGGCCCGAGATGAGGAGTCGTACGACTCTAGTACGTCGTAGTGGTGATATTTGGAGGTACTATGATAGTACTGGGTATGGGTACCGTAGTAGGAACGATTCACATTCGGAATGAGATGATTACGACTACCTACTCAACTACGGAGTAGTAGCTAGTAGCTAGTAGAGTATGTTTTACAGCTAAGAACAATGAAGAATTATGGATTCGATTCCCGAACGTCTTCGTTTTCGATGTTACAGTTAAAATTTAACAGTAAGTGTAAGTCTTGTTAATTGTTGCTTGGCATGGGATCCATTCCCCAGTGTGAAAAAAAAAAACAGAATGTATCATATACATAGCCGGTACCTTCTAAGGCCTAACGGTCGTCGTTGCGTGAAATACGCTACCGAGGGGTAGGACGTACCGGTAGTTTTGTGTCGTGCTCTCGACATGCTATGATACCTACTCGGAGAGAAGTAGAAATCGCCGTAATCTTCTTTTCACTTTTCGAATTCTCGTTACCTATTTTTCTTTTTTCGTTTGTTTTCCTTCGATTCCTTCATCCCCATCACATCATTGAAAGAAAAGAAGTGTGAGAGAGTGTGTCAAAAAGTCGTTTCCTGTGAGTGTGTCATGTCACACTGCTACTCCTCGTCACATTCCTCTTTTTTCTGTCTCTTTTTTTTTGACGTTTGGCTGCTTCTCACCACGACAGTATTTGTTTTATAAAATCAATACTAGCTAGCTAGCTAGTAGAATAATAACTTCTTTGTATATTTCGACCTTTTCCCGAACAGCCTACTCGACCTTCCGTAACGAAGAACTGATGGAAGTTGTTTGTGAGGACATGTCCAACGACATGGAAAATACTGGCAGCATTGGGAATGCTCCTCATTCCAGCACCATGGGATCGTTGACGAATAATGATAATACTGATATGGATGATGATGATCATTCGATTCGCAGTGATGAAATTGTTGATGATGTTGATGACGACGATGATGATACTGATGTTGATGACTTGATGGAGGTCCAACATCAAGACTCCTTTCACAATATCCGTGACGAACTGGAACGGGTCCGATTAGACAAATTGCGTCAAGAACTAGAGGCCCTGAAATTACAAGGCAAGATTTCGGCACGTCAACGACAATGGGAATTGCAACAGGCACAACTCAAGTGTCACATGGCACATACCAAATTACAAGAACAATTGATGGAACGGACCCATCAATCCTTGTATATGCGATTTTGGACCTATGAGTATCAAGAGTATCAACAAAAGAAGAAGCAAAACAGTAACAACAGCAGCAGCAACAAGAACAATTCTTCACTCACAGCTGCGAAAGCCATTGTTTCTCCGTATGTACTCAAACTGGAGACACCACTCTTGTCCATCATGCATCGTGCCTTTATGGTCATGCCCAATCAAATGGAGGTCACCCAAAACAGTTACCGTAAACATTTGCATTCGTACTTGTCACGAGAAATACGGACCTTACGAAAGGAAAATGCCCTTACGTCCAAACGAGTTGTACAACAACTCTCTTATGCGGCCGAAGAAAACGATCGACTGTACGATGAGTATCAGAGACTTGTGGAAGAACAAGAACGGCAATTGAGAACCTTGCGTAGACAACTTTTGGATCTATCGAGCGATAAAGAACAACTACTACTATCACCGAACAACAAAAAGTCTCTCCATAGAGGTGGAGAGTTGTCCGAAACGGAACATTCCGAAACGACGTATTCCGAAGAAGATTGCACCGATCGAGGGTCCGATGATGACGATGGGCATGACCACCAGTCAACACCATCAGTATCGCCATCGCCGTCGTCGGGACGATTTCCCAACAAGGTCACCAAACTACTATTGACACCCACCGAATCGATAACCAAATCGATCGGCAACAATGTTCGAAACCTACGCAATCTCGTCATTGCAACCGACAAGTTTCAGTTGCCCTTTTGATATCATAGCAATAATAATAATAATAATAATAATACATCAGTCCCAAGGAAACAAATTGGAACTCGCGAGCGAGCAACGAAACGTCGTTGTAACTACGGAGTGTATTTTGACGTGTACAAAGAATTATACAACATGATGATATCAATATGGTATATGGCTTATTTTCAAGTCTTACCTGTCTCCATTTCCTCTGTGACAAAGGAACCAAATGGGGAGGGGGGGACGAAAAAACCACACGCTGCGTACAATGAGCAGTACTGCATTCCTTTTCCAAACTGTTAGCATACACAATATGTGTTTTGTTGTTTAAATCTCCCCTTCGTCGTCTTCCAACGCATCCGTTGACAAACTGGCCATCATGGCTTCCACACGGGCTGCAGCCAGCTCTTCGGCAGCCGCTCGAGACGAACTCGCATACAACCGATTGTTGCTGGGGGGGATGGGTCGGGGTAAGGTGGGAAAGGCACCCGTCTCTTCTTGGTCCATTGGACGTCCACGATAGTCCAATATTCGTCCGTCCTTGGCAACATTGTTGTTCATGTTGTTCTTGTTGTTACGAGGTCCTCCTCCTGACGATGATGCTGTCATGGTTTCAATCATTTCTTCCACCTTTTCCGAGGCGTATCGTTCCGCACGACTCGACACGTCTTGTCGACCGGTGGGTGGCTTGCTCTTGGGCATGGGAGGTGGGAAGGACGGCGGCGGCGGTGGTGGTGGGGCTGGTGCTGCTTGAGACGACGTATCGCTCTTGGACGCACGTCGGTCCAAGAATTGTTGAAACTTGTCCGAATGTTTGGAACTCGCAACCGAAGTCTTGGAATGGGTACTGCCACTCACATCCGAACCGGGAGATCGTTTCTTCTTCTTCGATCCACCCGACACTGCAGCCTTCATGGCCAGCGCCTCAAAATAGGCCGTCTTGGCGCCAAATTCGTCCGAAATGACACTGCTCACATCATCCTTCTGTCGTGACGACCTGGGATTGGAACGGGATCGTGATTTCACAGGAGCAGGTGAGGGGGCATCGTCGACAGTCTCCGCTTCGGTTTCTTCGTCATCTTCTTCGACGATCACATCGGGTCGACCGCACAACGTAGCAGGAGGGGCAGTAGCTTTGGTGGTGGAATACTTTTCAGGGGTTCCACCCATTGCGGGGTTGCTTCGCAGGAATGCCAAATGGGCTGCCATCGGAACTCCTGGGCCGCATTCGGCACTCTTGGTCACAATCGGTGCAGCACATGCCTGCAGTCGTTGAAGAAAGGTTGTCCCTTGCACGACTTGAGTACTCGTTTCCGATGGGACAAAGTCGCTGTCCGATTCATCATGTCGAATGGGAGACAGGTCAGAAATATCATCGAACGCACCCTCGTGAGGTTCTCCGGGCCTTCGAGGATTCTTCTTGGCTGACGACGGAAAGTATCCCTCCGAACCATGAAAGTCAAAGATACTATCTTTATCTTGTTGCAGCCTTGCCTTTTTGGCAGCGGCAGCAGCTGTTTCCGCCTGCACTTTTTTGGCCAAAAACGACTTCCATTCTGCCGATTGAGCCGTAGGAGGGGTGGTACTGCGAGCTTCCCAGTAGTCATGAAGTGACTTGACGCTGGCAGGCTCCGAATCTTCCGATAGCTTTCTAGTGATTGGTTGGATGGGTACAGACCGATTGGTGCTCATTGACTCTGGTGGGTCTGGTTGCACAACGGGGTTACGAGGGCTGGCTTCCTTGATGTATTCTTTTTCTGGTGTTACGACTCGACCTGCGACAGGAGTTTTTGGTATGAATTCCTCTGTGGCATGTGGGGACAGTTCCTTTTCGTTCATAGATGGCGGGCTTTGAGACAAGGGCCGGGGGGAGAGAGTGGAAACAATAATGTCTGGATCCCTCCGAGGTTTCGTAGGGTGCATAGTTGTAGTGGTCGGGCGACGACTGCCATGAATGGGTGACGAGTCTCTCTTTGGGCCACGCAGCTTCGGGATGGATTTGGAAGAGGTTGACAATGACCCAAACGACACTTCGCTTCCGGAAGCAGCTGATCTAGGGACATAATCATTTGGATTGCGAATATTGATCTTCAGCCTTGGTACTGGCTTTTGATTCGAAAATCCTTGCTCCTCGACATCTTCTTCATCCCACGAGAAGTCTTGAGCTTCTCCAAAGCTATCGTTCGTCGCCTGCTCATGCCTTTCGTCGTCTGGAGGCTCAGTTTCCTTGATAGCCAACACGTCTTGCATAGCACTCATTTCCTCATCATACACATCATCCAGATCAACTGGACCACTGCGCTTTGGCGCGTTGGCATCTTGACCAGGACCAAACAGACCTGCATCATCTTGGTTCAAACCTTCTCGTTGCACGTGCGTGGCATCACCTTCTCCTTGGGCTTCGTCCATTCTTGCAAACATTTCCCTCGTTGCCGGCGATGCGCCTGTAAGGGTGTTTCTTGTCGCATCTGCAACATGATCTTCGGGAATGGGTTCCTGACCAAGAGAGCGCAGCTGCATTTGTTTCTTCGCAGGATTGCGGTAGTGACTTGATACAGACCCGGTCTCCTTTATTTGCATGTACTTGCCGACAGATTTAGTGTCCATCGATCGCGCGGTGCTTGCAAGATCTTCGTCGGTGATAGGATCTTCCTCTTCAGAAAGGAATTGATGTCCGCTGTCTTGATTCATGTCAGCAATAGCTTCAAGCTGCTCCACAGAAGGTTTACGATGCTCAGCGTCATTCGAGGGGAAGGCAGGTTCTGCTTTGATGGTACCAAAGTCTTGCATATCCGAATCTGCTACAAAAGCAACTTGCTCGAAGTACGCACGCTCTTTTTCAAGATCCGCAGCCATGACAATTTCCTCGCCATCGGAGCCGATCCAACCTCTTTCAGGATCCCATCGCTTTCCGTCGGTAGTATTTATATTTGCCGTGGCAGCCATCATTGTTTCTTTCCATCCTCTTGGTCTGTCGTCTCTAGAGGGTGTCAACACCTTCGGATTTTTGTTCCTTCTGCCAGGGCTTGAAGGAGCCCGCGATGAGGCAAGCGATCTATCCATACCCGCATCGTCTATTTGCAGCATACCGCTTCGCTCCTCATCCCAGTCTGACGGAAACGGAACTCTTACAGGAGATCCAGGTTCACTTGGGCCGTCAAATAACGAGTCGTCGTCTTCGGCTCTCCTCTTAAACCTGTCAACTGGTAAGTGCATCATTTCAGACGGTGGTAAACCCATTTCACCACCCGTTTCGGAGGTTGTGGGATCAACGTAATCCTTCCAGCCATGTTCAGGATCCCAAACTCGTCCGGTTCTGGCTGCAACAGCTTGAATGGATTCTTGCCAGCCACATGGTTTCTTCTGCTGCTGTTTCTTCTTTTCCTTTTCAAGTCTCACTTTTCCTTGCCCGGGTCGACGAGTTCTGGTCGATTGTGTAAAGTTGGTTCCAGCTGTTTGGGATGTTCTATACGATCTTCCACTGATTACAGAGACATGGTCAAAACTGTGAGCATTGCCAAGTTGGGACATGGTTTCTGTTGAATGCAGGTACGTATCCACGTCAAGTTCGATATGTTCTCTCGATTGACTGTCTTTCGAATCTCTTTGCAATAAGTGGTCTTCGAACGAACGTGACGCAGGGACACCCAGAAGCTTGGCTGTCATGGCCTCCTCAATGACGTCGGCGGAGTCGTCTCCTTGGTACTCTTCGTCTGCCTTTTTTGCGTGGTTCTCGATGCCGGCCCCTGGTTCTGTCAAGAAAGAATCTCCTGACGTGCTTGGTGGAATTCCTCGATCTTGCGCACCAGTGTCTGCTTGGACAGGAATGTGCTGCAGGGAATCGTCCGCCTGAGAATCATGCTGTGGGATATTTGGCGATGCGGCCAGTGCAACAAAATCTTCTTCGTTGGAATCCGAAGTTGCCGTCGCTGCCGGTGAGGGTATGGCAACATGAGGTTCGACTTGGACTGCACCTCGGTCGACTTGTTGTGGCGGCGTCCTTGGTGCTCGCTCATCGTCGTTCGATTCGCTCTTTCCAAGTTTGGAAAATCCAATCTTTGGAAATTTCACACTCATTCCTTTTGACTTTGGTAGGCTTTTGCGTGATGTTTCTTCTTCGTGTTCCTCGTCGTCGTATCCATCCTCAATGGATCTGTCTCTTCTGACAGCATCGTAATAATTAATGCCAGATCGAGCAAAGCCATCCGCGATCTCGTCATCGCCCGAATCTTGATAAGTCCGGCGTGTGACCTGAGGAGGAGTTAATGGAGATTTTGTTGTACTTGGGGCGGAAGCGAGGCCTCTTGCAGTACCCTTACTCTTAGCGTTTGTTTGGGCTGCCTCGTCATCCTTGTCTGCATTCTTGTCCTTTCCGCGTTTCCAGAAGGCAAGACCACGGCGTTTTGGTGTTATCGGTTCCTTGTCCTTTTTATTCTTTTTGGGAACTGACGTCGCCAAGGCGGCTCCAGAATCTGCAGCTGCTCTAGAAGCCACAGGCGAACCATCGCTAGAAGATGCAGCACTCTTTGTTTCTTCCGCCTCCAATCGTTCTTTCATGACTTGGGAAGTGGCGTCAAACGGAGTCATACCTCCATTAATAAGTTTGAGGAATTTGCGTTTCTCACTTGGACTAAAGGACGCGTAAACATTTTCATTGGCAGTCGATGGGGCCCCCACTTGGATTCCTCCACAGTCATGAGTAGCGTCCGTTGTCGTTGGACTGGTATCTCGTGCTTCTTTTTGTTTGCCTCCATGTTTCGATTGGTATTCGTCCTTGGCCCGTCGTGCCATGGCCCGAAGCAATGCATTCTTGCGCTTTGGACTGTACATTTCATCGTCTCCATCCTTGCCTCGATACATTGGTTCTACGTACTCCACTTCAATGGCGGTCTGTTCCTCGACACCTCCCGCATATCCAATCGAATGCTTTTCTTTCAAGGCTAAACTGCGTTTGGCGGCAGCAACGACAGCCGCATTTTTGCTGGATGCAGTACCACCACTGCACCAATCGTTCATGGATGTGAGTGTTTGGTCGCAAAAGGCGGACGCTGGATCATCACCACTCGTGCAAACGGCCAGTGCGTCGAGTCGTCGTTCAGCTTGTTCCTTGGCAAAATCTCTCCGTTCGTCCATGGGCATTTCATCCATGCTGGCAAAGTGACTGTGTTTGCCACTTGCGGTCCCATAAGAGGTAGAGCCACGACTGAGTCCATTTTCAAAGTCTTCTTCTTCGCTGCCATACAAGTTGTAATCTTCACTGCCAGTACTGGCACTGCTCCGGTACAGCTTTTGATTGTACACTTCCGGATCTTCCAGACCAGCGCGACTGGGCGGTGAAAGCGGCCGAATTCTGGTACTGCCTCGAGCTCCCGTCACACTGCTGTTGCTACGAGACATCGATTCTTGCTGGTCGGCATTGTCTGGATCGGATTTGCTACGCGACAAGGCCGGTAACTCGCCAATTTCGTTGGTCGGTGTCCCTCTCATATTCTTTTGTGGTGGTGACGGAGTGACAGGATTTGTGCCGTTGATCAGCGGCTTTTTAGTGGTGGCCACGGTGTAGGGTGTGTTATCGTTTCTACTATTGTTCTTCTTGATATCTCGTACATCAATCGAACTTCCTTCGTTGGAAGACGTTGCTTGGATGACATCAAAGGGTTCATTCATGCCTTGTCCGTGGTCGTTGTACGGTGAAAAGAGACCCTCTTCCTCCTCCTCCGCTTCTGCCTCACGCAAGATTCTCATATTGGTATTATTATTGTCAGTAGTAACATTCGTATCTTCCACTAGCAAATCTTCGTGGTATTCTTCGACCAAATAGGAGAGGGACATGGTGTAAATGATCCGACTCTTGACAGGAGTAATAAATAGCAAAAATCCGTTTTGTTTGGAGTGATCACTAAAGTTACTACTCCCTCTTTTTCCGGAATGAAATTTTCACTCACCGACACTAAGATTCAAAAATTCGAAGACTTTGAATCACAGTCAATGAATGAATGAAACGTGTTGTGCGGAGAAGTCGAGGAACGGCCAGAGAGTAGAAAGGAAGGGGAGTGATGAATTCACTGCACCTCCAGAGGATGTTCAAAAATCTCAAATTCCCAATGTGTCTCTGCACTCTGCACGTTGAAGTACTCTCTACGCCCTATCCACCACGGTAGCTAGCTTGGAAAATTGACAAGAAAGGGAAGCTGGAACAAGATCAGAAGCAAGATGACAATAATATGTTGCCGTCTATGCTTCCTCGTCCTTTTTCATCCAGTACACTCTTGCTGTTGTTGTAGAGGTTGTGGGGGTGGGTGTTAGTAGTGGCACAGTAGCTCAGCCACCAACAACCCCTTCTCTTGTTTCTGCTAGAACCGTTACGTCAATTAGGCACCTTCGTGCTCCTGTTTAGGTCTTGCTGCTTGTTGTTGCCTTCCATGTGCTGCTTGAGAATCTCCAACACACATTAGATCCGTTGTAATTGGGTATGATGTCTTCAAGTCTGAGGAATAAGAAATGTTCGTATGGTCCTGCGACTCCGTTACTTAGACATATTGACGGTTGAGTATTCTTTCATGCCAATGCAAGAGAGTTTTCTAGCGATACTACAGAGCCGTTCGGTTTAACGTGTTCGTGCAACAGTCCATGGGGAATTATTTAGCTTCTTACGAGCATTCTCAGTACGCAGTGCGACCTGGCTCAACCGGTACTACGATACCGGTATGATACCGGATACCGGTAGATGCCGCTTCCTATGAATATACTTCACAGTCAGTATGATATGATACAACCTCACCCTCTTC
The DNA here is from genome assembly GCA_019154785.2 of Nitzschia inconspicua. Lineage (NCBI taxonomy): Eukaryota > Bacillariophyta > Bacillariophyceae > Bacillariales > Bacillariaceae > Nitzschia > Nitzschia inconspicua. Next base: position 167,183 of record JAGRRH010000033.1, read on the forward strand.
AATTCCAGCTTCTCCGATCAGTCGTACCATACGTAATAGGTACGTATGCAACCATAGACCATAGTACCAACTGGGGACTGGACTACCGGTATCATACCGTATCATAGTCTCCGGTGGAGCGGAATCGGCGGTATTTTCCACCATCGTCGTTTTGTATGGTAGTACAACAGGTAATCTTCCTCTATCACACCCATCGCATCTCTCTCTACAACATCAAAACCATACATCGAACAGAATGTTTCGAGACACTCAATTATTGTCTTCAATATCCTTTTACTCTCTATGTTATGCCACTTGGGGCCTTTCCTTGTCGTCGCCACCATTGCAAGAAGCAAAAGCATGGATGGTCCCTCGTGGCGTCTCGTTCGGATCGCTCGACAAATTACAGCGGTTGCCAATGGAAACAACAACCACAGCAGCAACATGTAATATTGCGGAACCATCTAATGAAAATACATCCCCACAGCAGCTCGTCCGTGTGTCCACTCGAGCCATTGGATTAAATTTTGCGGACATTTTTTGTGTTTTGGGATTGTACCAAGCCGCGAACAAACTGTACGGCAAAGAGGACGTATTTGTGCCGGGATTGGAATTTTCAGGCATTGTCGTGGACGATCCAACAGGAACTTTTCACACGGGACAAGCTGTATTGGGATTCACCCGGTTTGGAGCGTATTCAGATATTGTACAAGTACCGGCTTCTTTTTTGTGGCCACTCCCTTTAGAAGAAGGCGTAATGACTACAAACGTTTCGAACAACTATTCTTGGTCATTTGTGGAGGGAGCATCCTTTTTTGTGCAAGCACTGACAGCGTGGCATGGCTTGGTGGATGTTGGTGGAATGCCGGATCTCACTGTAGAATCACAAACAGATAAACGGCCACCACCGTATATTGTTCTTGTCCATTCTGCTGCCGGAGGAGTTGGATTATGGGCGTCCGAGATTGCGGCAAAAAGAGGCGCTGTAGTCATCGGAGTAGTTGGATCTCGTGAAAAAGAAGAAGTATATCAACAGCGAATATTGCCTCTGTCACCGTATTCTCGCTCCATTATCCGAGGTGACGAGAGAACATTCGGAAGACGACTACAGATATTACTACAAGAGATGTCTCAACTGTCAAGCGACCCAGAATCAGTGGGAGTTGATATGGTAATGGAGTCTTTGGGTGGAAAATACTTCACAGCCAGCTATGAGGCATTGAGGCGTGGTGGTAGCCTCGTGACCTTTGGATCTACGTCCTATGCCAGTCCTGGTCTTGGCCTCAATCCTATGCGACTCATTTGGATGTACCTCAATCGACCCAAAATCGACCCAGGGGAGTTAACTTCCCGGAATATACGGCTCGCTGGCTTTAATTTGATCTACTTGACCGATCAGCCAGCGAAGTTGCGATCGGAGTTGACACAGTGCATTCGGTGTCTGGGTGGTGACCGCGACACAGTTTGGAGTGCTGGACCAGATTTGGGCTTGGTGACGCCACCCATCGTCGGTCAGACCTTTGACTTTCGAACGGAAACCATCCAAGCCCTTGTAACGCTCAAAAGTGGCAAAACGATTGGAAAGATTGTACTTGATAACTCCCAAAATGTTGCGACTTGAGAGAGGCATCGTAGAGATAGAAACCGTCTACATGTGGAATATGAAAGAATGCAATCGAATGAAATTTCGAACCCATTTGCAAGAACGTACAATTCTCGAAGCTTCCTCCTCTTCGAGAGAGGGAGGAATTCCTTGTACACTGTGCTTCGAAATACCGGCGTTGGGACTGTTGAACTGTGTTCAGAACCTCAGCTGCGGTGATTTTTGTGATGCAAAACTGCAACTGCCACTTGTGCAGCAAAGTTTACACGCCGTGCCCATGTTCAACTCCAATAATATTACCAGCAGACGTCCCAATACTAGTGAGGTCTCGGTCTTTCCTGTTGGGACACTCTGCCCCTCATTAGCAGGATAATATAGTCAGGCTTCGATGTAGCCAATTCTCCGGCGCTCTGAATATTGGAGGAGTCGACCGTGCCTCGCTTGACAGACGCCTTGGGGATTTGCCGTGGGCGCAACCGGACATCCTGATGTACGTCGTATTCCAATTTTACAACTACTCCGTTCGGTACGACGTACCAAACTAGACTACGACGTAGGTAGTACGCATCTGCTTTTTTGTCAACGCGAAGGAGTGCACCAAACGTCACATGGGGCCAAATCGAAACGGGCACCAAGCAAACCTGTATACAATTTCATCCGGGCTAGAGCATTCTCATCCTTGAGACAATGCATGGATGTTTGCATTGAAGAGAAATAACGATGTAGTCAATTTATCTCCCAAGATGAGAAGACATCTCTCCCATTCCTACACAAGCCCATTTTCTTCATTTATGCATCATCGCTAGCCATGTTGGGGGCGAAAAACGCTCCCCTCTGAAAAGTGCTGCTTCTGTTGGGATCTCCTTCGGTGTATATTTTGGGGGCCAGCAGTAGTATATCGTGCAATGAGAGGCAACAGTCGTTATCATCCATACACCCTCACATTCTGTTGATCGTCACCGATGATTTGGGATACAATGATGTTGGATTCCATCAAAAACCAAAAAAGTTTTGCAAATCCGAACGGATACCCGACTACCAATTCTTCTGCCTGCCGGCATTGTGCCGACACCCACATTGGATCAACGTGCTAGAGAAGATTTCCAATTAGACAACTAACCACTTCGCAGTCCGACTCGAGCCACCATCATGACAGGTAGATATCCGTTTCATACAGTCATTGGACCAGATGTGGATCGCATTGACTAGCCTGTTGGGGTATCCAAACGAGAAGTCCACACACGCATGGCCGGGAAGTGGCACTTGGGAGCCTGTCACGACGGATATTTGCCCACCTATCGTGGGTTTGAATCGTTTGTGGGATATTTGGGAGGGGGGGGAGCAAGGCTACTACAATCAGGCGTTCGATCGCAATGCTACACCTTGCAGCAGCATTGTGAAATGATTTGGTCAAGACTTTCAAACGAACTACAGCTCAATCTTCTTTGCCAACGAAGCCATCAGAATCTTTCAAGATCACGCCTTCAACAACCATGAGCAGCCCCTGTTTTATATGCGGCATTTTAGTCCGTGCACAATCCTTACGATGAATCATCCATAGATGTTTATGTTCTCTTCCCGGAATTCGTCGACCGAACACGTCGCATTTGGTTCTCTGATGATGATGGACCGTGCGGTGCAACGGATTGCTGTACAAGCCTTTCTAGAGTTTGGTTTGTTGGATGACAGTGTTGCCATCTTTACAACTGACAACGATGACATTGAACCTGGAAGCAATTATCCTTAGCGCGGTGGGATTTCACACATCCACAAGAGCACAGCCCCAATCCTAATGTCACCAGCGACAGTGCAATAGAACGTCGAGATCTAATGTCCACCAGTGATGAAGAAAGGTATATGGGCCCTTTTCAGGATTTGGAATACGACTCATTGCCTATGGACATGAATTTGAATGCTACGTGATGCCCTAGGACATGATTGGTAACGAAATTATTTCAAGCACTGCATCGACGACCAAAGTTTGGAAGTTATTAACTGTAACCACCATAACGACCGGTAGGTGCATGGCATCAGTCGTGCCTGACGAAACCATCACTCTGTACACGACTGAATCTTAACGTACGACGGACGGCCAAACAATCGCACCAACATCATTCATGTTGCATCATCTTCAATCTCCTATCACCTAATTTTTTTCAAATCCAACTTCTTCCATTTCCCTGAAGGTCCCATGAAATCATGTCGAATCTACGCCCCCAAGTCCGTTCCGCTTTAACCAGTTTTCTGACGTCCCAAGATGGTATTCACCTCAAGACCGACGTGCTCCGTATCATTGAAGAAGAAGCTCGATTAATGAAAGAAACAGAGCGAGTATTGGAAGCGTTAGAAAGGGACGAGATGGACCAGTTGGGGGAAATATCTCGGAAAATAGAACGTCTCAAAAAAAACCTACGAGTCACTTCGTATGACAGCATTAGAGCATTGGATGGATACACACGTATAGCAGCGGTAGTGGATGTGGAGGGGGGAAAGAATTTGATGCAGCTGACCTTCAAATACGAAAGAAAAAAACGGATAGATGGCGCCAACGGTGTTCATGTTCGATACTCCATCGAATATTCTACAAACTACCAGCAGCGCGAGAACCTGTTGGTGGTAGAAGTATGGTCGCCACAAGATGGTCCATCTCCCGGCAGAGCAATCTGTATCAACCAATCCTTAGTGGAGCACGATAACCAGGACGATGACGATGACGGATGGGAAGATATAGATGGCGACGATGTGCCCGCAGAAACTGGGACAGACCAAGCTGACACTGTACCAACCACGAAAAAGAATGTCAAACAAAGTGCGATGGCTGAAGATGCGACGAACAAAGCGTCTAAACGGCAAAAGTTATGTGAAGGCACTAATGGCACACAATCGACCACCGACGACAACACCAAAAATGAAGGAGAATCAACGATAGATCATGATGAATACCTCGCATACCTGGATCCAGATCTTATGCATGAATTTCTGCGAATGGCTAGGCTCGAACCCATGGAAGAGGGGACGGCAATTTTTCTGCTCATGACATTTCCATTCTTTGATCACGAATGGGATTTGGTCGGATATCTGTTGGACGAAATATTTGGAAGCGATGATGGTGAAGAAGATGACGACGACAATAATGATGCAGCAGGTGACGATAAGGCCGCGATCAGTGATTGAAAGAGTTTATGCAGTCAAATTTGAATCATGTGAACTTTTTCTCGTCTCTGGTTGTCGTTTCACAGCTTCTGTTCATTTGTGACGTTTACCAGACGCCATCAAGCTGAACAAATGATCTAAAGTTAATTAAAATTACTTACAGCTATGGCTACGGCAAGTACTACTACTAGCTACCGCTAACGGTAGTTCCGTATCAGAAGTTGCATACCTAGTCGTCGACACCCTCTATCGACTGTGGAACGGATCGACAACGTAAGTCCTTTTTACTGCTCGTGTGATACGTACTATCGTTTCGCAATACTGAGTATTATTTTATAACTGTAATAACTGTAAATATACACATTATCATACTTTGAAGACTATTAATGAATTATTCGTCGTGGCAAGGACGGGAGGGCCTTCAAGCTTCAACAATATTGGGCCACCCAACACGATCATCATTCTTGGCATTTGCAGTTGCTGCATTTCACAAAACAGCGTACAAATTCTAAAAAAGGTTAGTAGCTAGCCTGATTGTATTTTAATTATGCTGTTGGTTTTTACTGAAATATACCAACACCGCTGGCAGCTGGACTGTTGGAAGAGTCCAAGATTCCTCCTTGTTGTCCTAGTCGTCCTCGCGGATTGGGAGCTCCGGGCACCGGGTCTGCTTCGGCGACTCGTTTGTACAGGTCCCAATTCATTTTGAGAATTTCCCATTCTCCCGACTCGCGGTATCCACCGGGAATGTTGTTGTCTTTGGAGAATTGAATCAAGCGTTCGCGGAGGATTGGGTATTTGGATCGTGGCATGGAGGGAAATAGGTGATGCTCCAGTTGGTACTGCATTCCTCCCCACAACCATTCCGAGAATGGGTTGGTGGTTACGGCATTTCGAGTGGACTGAAATTGCGCTGTGACCCAGTCTGGTTGGTAGTCTTCAAACATTTCTTCTGATTGATGTGTGGGAGTCACAATCAATGCCGAAACGAGACCGCTCATAAAGATCGCTGGTAGCCACACACTGACAGGAAAGACTGTCCACAAGATAGCGTAATGGATTAGGAGGGCGTACAATTCCGATTTGGCATTTGGTCGTTTCCCCTCGACAGCGTCAATGGCAACCTTCATTGAATCAAACCTCCACAGGGCAAACAAAAAGGAAAACGGAACGAAGAAGATCCAATGCTGGATTTTACGGAGAGGTGAGTCATTCTCAGGAGTGGGAGGCCATTGATATAAAAACGGATCCGTAGCAAGATCTTCATCGACACCCATTTCGTTGGCTACACGTCACAACAATGAAACGGACCAAGAACATGTGAGAATGACGAGTTTTCCCCCCCACAATACATGAATGGTGTAGTAGTTGAAGCGACAGGAGCAAAAAATAATAACGAATGTGGTGTCACTCACTCAATGCATGATGCTTGTTGTGTTTGTCCGACCACCAGGTTGGATGCAACCCAGCAGCATAGGCAGCAAAATTGCGGAACCGATCGGAAAAAGAATCGACGCCATGAATATAGTCATGCCCTAACCATCCTGCGGCTGTCATGGATAGACCCAACAAAAACGACGAGACCACTGGCAGTGAAGAAGCAGTGAAAGCCGCTGAGAGGACCAAACTTCCCCAAATGCCCAACAACTTGGCCTCATGGAACATATCGCGTTTCCAGAATCCTTCGGTTTCCAATTCTTGTCGGAACTTCCGAAAGGCAATCTGTGTGGACGAATCGAGTACTACCGTGTCTTTCATCAATTCGATGGTTTCCGGTCGACTTTTGGGCAATCGTTGATACATCTTTCGTCCCTTTTCGGAATGGAAGGCGTCCATGACTTCGGTCGCATCCCGACCGTCGTACCAGTCGATCCAATGAGAACCGGCAGGATGGGCCTTTCTCCAGCCTTACACATCATTGTATATATGTGCAAAAAAGATGATTCAAAAACAGCAACAAGGACCGACACATACATGAGTGTTTGTAATTGACGTTGGATTGTCCAAACGTACACAACATGTACATACCTGTAAGATCATACCATTCTCCATGAATACGGACATCCAAGGATGTTCGACATTCGTTGTCGGTGCATTCGGGCACTTGGACACATTCGGCCTCTTCGTTACACTCCCAAGTTCCAGCTAGGGGTTCAACATCGGCAGACGACGTGCTGTTGGTGACAGTTGCAGCGACCTCCAGAGTGTTGGAGGATGACAGAGTAAAGGGTGATGACTGTCGAATATTTCTTGCCGTGCGGTAGAACAAAGATGGTGATGATGCCGAAACTGACTTGTCCAAGCCATCCAAAGACACAACACGGGTTGTTTGGGGAGAAACAAACGCCGATGATAATGGAACGATCACGCAAGTAGCGCACCACAGGAGGATCATTGCCGACATCATGTTGTTGTTGTTGTTATCGTTGACAGCTACTACCTAGCTACCGGTAGATTATACTGGTAGAGCTATCTTTGCCTTGATGAGACTTGATTCGGTGCCGACGAAAAATACTGTTGGAAGACAGACAGATGAGCTGTTGACTGTGTTCTGCAACAATAGAGTACCGTAGTTTATCATTTACAGTTAAGAAATCTCATTCCTTGCCGATGCTTGATTCTTGGCTGCGTACGCGGTATCTTGAAGTCGTCGTATGATATTATTGATGATGATGATGTGTCTTTCCGTGTAGCGAATACACAATCTGCTTTTTCTTGCACTCCGTCGCACATACGTGTCATCAGTCAATCCATCTTCCCTGCCTGCGTTGACACTGTCAGTGGAGGAAAAAATGGAAGGACGGGAGGACACAGGACACCCATGCCATGAATAAACATTATTACTGTTAATACATACCAACATACCGAAAATGACGTCATCACAACCAACAAGACTATTACAGTTAATATCACGTGATACATACGTATGAGGACAGGTTCAGTTGTGGAATGATACCGTACTCTACTTACGACGTACTGTTATTATTAATAACACTGCAAAATGTCATACTTTCTATGAAATACAACTCTGGGTAGAGAGGGTATGATAGAGAGTTGACAACGAAAGATCGAAGCATTATCGTTGTACTCACAGTCAGTATTCAATGTCTACTACTTCGTGCTACTGAAACATTGAATCAAAACAATATTATTATAATAGTGCGTTTTATTGCTTTCCTTGCTTAACCCTCCTGCTTTGTTGATTGAGTAGTGTCCTTGTTGTTGTTGTTGTTATATCCCAACGTCCGTGCCAAGAGGGGGACGATACCCACCGTCACTCCAAACCGGATGGGTTCGGTGGGTTTGGTAACAATCCAAGCCACAGCCAAGTTGGCCGCCCAGGGATTCTTCTCGACGGTAGGTACGGCCCATTGCGTCCAAGAATAACGATTCAATATTTGTTTGATGAGTTCGGCGGAACTGACCGCCGTTTCGGGAGAATCGGGATTAGTCCCACTGCTAATAAACGACAAGAGGTAGGCAGGATCCAACAATCCCGACGTGATACCCATATAAAACCCAAAAACGGTGGACACATACACAGTCAAATAGGTAGTAATGAACAAGGGACCGTATTTCCGTACCATGGTACGAAAGCTCGGCTTTTCGGCTTGGACGGTACTTGTTGTTGCTGTTGTTGTATCGGTAGCTGCTGGAGTATTGGTGGTACCGCTGTCGCCGGTTGGGTTGACATCATTTGTTTTCATGGGTTCCTTGTCGTCCTTATTGCTTGTCGTCGTTGTTGTAGAAAACATGCGATGGTGGGAAGGTGTTAATGACGTAAATAGGACAAGATTTTGGGATTCATCACCTGGTAGAAGTTTGACAAACGACAATGAACGGATGTGATCATTCTTCTTTTGTTGTTCCCTGTTGTTGTCGATGGATGAAATCCCCACAATGATATTGTTGTTGAAGGTGTGTATCCATGGCAATTGACTTTGTGAAGCAGAAGAATGGTAAAATCGATGAGGAGTAGCACTTGCAGTGATTTTGCTTGCAACAACATCTGGTAAAACCTTTTGTGAATGCGTGACTACCACAGATGATGGGCGTCCGTGGAACAGCTTCTTCATCATGACTATCTTGGGTGGAAAAGGTCTCGAAGCCGTTCTTCGAGATATCGCTGATGATAATCCGGCTATCATGGTCGTGGTAGTTGTTGTGGTTGTTGTTGTAATACCCAAGTACGGTAGTCGAATCTTGCTCGTGGGAAAGGTCGACTCGAAGATGCGAGCGTTGAGAGCAGCTATGATATGATACGAGTTTACAGTCCCGGACACCATCACTGGCATTTGATATCATAACTTCTCAACGGAAGGTGGCCAAAAAATTTGGCTTCCTTTCTTGTATCACGTTTTTTGCAAGGTATCTGATTGGATTGTAACGAGTTTGCGATCGTATTTGTCTTCCAAGAGTAATCCCCTCTTTTCCTCGTTGAGCACCATCCGTGATTGCGAGTCACGAATAAAATTCTCCATTCATTTCGAAGGACCGCATTTTATGACAAAGGAGTCCAACGATGATTACTCGACAAGCACAAAGGTAACACAAGTTCCCATTATACCAATCGAAAGAGCATTCAAAGACGGAGAGGATCTCAGATTTTCGGCCAGATCGGCCGTCAATTACACAGGAGGGAGGGTACAGAAAGTTCAGGCATATCTCGCGAAGAATTTGGAGGTCCTTTCACAGATGAAAAACCATGTAACAAATCAACTAAAAGGCTGTGCAATCGACGAAAACCTCTCTCTAATAGTAATTAAGAGGGGCTTGCTGATCCAGGAAACTCATCTCCAGCAATGTGCCAAGAAAAAAAAGAGACAACAAAGGCAACATGATCCGCCATCAAAAAACTGCCATTGCCAAACAAGTATGTGCCGAATCTGGCATAGGAAACTCACAATACAGCAAGATTGTAACATCCTACATCACGCAAAACTCGCGACAAAGGGTGGTGTATGGTACAGCAGGGCGTGGGTTGAAGCCTGGCAACGCTACAGCAAAAGAAATGAGAATTCCGCTGACCGTTGAAAACCGACTTCTGACGCACCTCTTTATACTTTATACGACAGAAAAGGGCAAACAAAGAGCGGGTTACAGCACGACAAGTGGTTAACTTTCTTGTTGAGAAAGGGCGACTGCATATCGAAAGAGATGACAATGGAGCATTCGAAAAGAACGGAATTGAGACGGCGTGTAGGGCAGTACGACGATTCGTGGATGCTCTTAGATTCGTCAGAGGCAGGAGAAGCGGCAACCTTGTACAGAAGATTAGTGTTTCCTTCAAAAGGAGCATTATCTGTGTGCATTCATTGCAAACAGAGAAGCCACCGCAGAGGATAGGCTCTGGGAAGAATACCTGGACGAAAATTATATCCACGAACACAACCACAGGAACGACGACAGTCTTTGGGATCCCAACGCCGATCAAGATATTCAATTCGGCAAGGCACCAGCAAAAGGCAAACGATATCAAAGAATCGATTCCAATGGATGGTGTCAAAGCAGCTGAAGAAATAGGACACAAGGTTTTGTTTGTCCGTATCACAGTATCACAGTGACCTGCAACCAATTGAACTTGTTTGGGCTCTTGTGAAAGGCAACGTGGGTCGCCAATACAGCAAGAGCACAACCATGAAACTTGTTTATGAGAGATTGATAGCAGAGCTTCATAAACTTGAACAGGACGGACATCAGTTGATTGAAAAGATGGTGGACAAGTGCGCTTCCCTGACAAAGACGATTTATGAAGAGATTTTGGAGGCAGATGACAATGAGGACTACTCATCTACGTATTCCAAAGGATGCCGAAGTAGTTGAGGAGGTTCAGGATGATGAAGAAGCAGTATATGTATGTAGGATAGGACAAGTATAGCCATTTTTCTATGATTCAAACGTGTGTAGATCCGGGTGACTATGTCTTCTTTCAACGCCAGTTTAGAATGCCGGTGCTTCCTTCGGACTTTCTACCAATCGTTTCCTTTCGATTGAAGAAAGGGGTTTGCAAAGTATGAAAGGGAGTTTTGCCGAACCTAGTGATGGTGTCTGGGACTGTTAGTGTTACAACGACATCGTCAGTGGAGAAGTCTTTCGGTTGTACGAAATAAGTACTGCCTACGGTACGGTAGTCGTAGGTCGTGGGTGACGTGTGACGGGGAGAACTTCGAAGAATGGACAAGAACCGAGAGAACGAGGGTACAACATACGATCAGTACGATAGTATCCAAATTATTCTCTCTACTGTCGTACATACTACCAGTCGTATTCTATCATCAGTAACAAAGAAGTCGTAGTTCTACCTCTACTGTGGTAATAGAACAACAAAAACGAATATCAACAATGTGAAAATTGGAAGATAATCTGTATAGTTTTCATTCTCTAGTAGTGATTATCTCCTGATAATGCAATGTTGTACACACTCTGGTATTCATCGGCAAAGTGGACTTCCAACCCCTCCTTGAGATAGTCTGGGATCTCATCGTAGTCTCGTCGGTTGGCAGCTGGTAAAATGATGGTCTTGATGCCAGCTCGTCTACCGCCCATGATTTTTTCCTTTATTCCACCAACAGGAAGAACTTTACCGGTCAAGCTGATCTCTCCCGTCATGGCCAAATCGTTCCGGATGGGCTTTTTCATTGCCAAGGAAAGCATCGACGTCACCATGGCAATTCCAGCCGACGGACCATCCTTGGGTGTGGCACCTTCGGGGACGTGCATATGAATGTCGGTAATGTCAAAAAAGTTGTTTTCGGGCTCAATGTCTGCTAAACGGGCGCGGGCAACTGTGTATGCGATCTGTGAGCTTTCTTTCATCACGTCACCGAGTTTTCCGGTTGCGCGGATGGTACCACCCCCACGGGGCTTGCCATTTTCATCAACTCCGCGTTTGATCCCTTGGGTCTCAATGTACAATGCACTTCCTCCCATGGAAGTGTAGGCGAGACCCATGACGATACCGTCCGGCAGAGGATCCTTCTCGTAGAGACGGTCGCTTTGGAAAATACGCTTGCCAATGTATTCCTCCAAGTTATCGTCATTGACGGTCCACGATTGTGTCTTTCTGGAACTCTTTTTGGTAAGTTGCGTCCCTTCCTCCTCGGCTACCACCTGGAGAGCTAGTTTGCGTGTGATTTTGTCAATATACTTGGAGAGGTTGCGTACGCCTGCCTCTCTGGCGTACCACCGAACAATGCTCTCAATAGCTTCCTTAGCAATCCCAAGGGTTGATGGTACACCTTTGGCATGGACAAAGGTGCCCAGCGGAGTCTCAATCTCGTCCTTCGCATCGACCGTTTGGGCATCATCATCTTCCGACAGGTCGGTCTTATTGACTAACAGGCCGTTATCTCGCATGGATTTTGGAACCAAGTATTGTTCTCCGATGGCTACCTTCTCGGGGAAGTCATACCCAGAAAGTCGGATAACTTCCATACGGTCCAGTAATGGTTCGGGAATCCGCTCCAGTTCATTTGCAGTACACATGAACAACACTTTGCTGATATCCACCGGTTCATCGAGGTAATGGTCCATGAAGGATGAATTTTGACTCGGATCGAGGACTTCCAAGAGTGCCGAAGCTGGATCTCCCTGATATCCATATCCGAGTTTGTCGATTTCGTCGATGAGTACCACAGGATTGAAGGTACCTGTCGTTTTGAGACTTTGAATGATCTTTCCTGGCATGGCGCCGATGTACGTTCTTCGATGGCCCTTGATTTCGCTGACATTGCTCAATCCACCAACGGAGAAGCGATAGAATTCACGGCCCAAGGCCTCGGCGACTGACTTGGCGATGGACGTCTTTCCTGTACCGGGAGGCCCCGAGAGGCAAATAATTTTTCCTTGTACGCTTCCCTTGAGTTTTCCGACGGCGATAAACTCTAGGATAGTGTCCTTGACATCGTCCAACCCATAATGATCTCGATCCAAAACTTTCCGAGCATCCTTGATATCGAAGTTCTCGTCACTCATGACGTTCCAAGGGACTCCACAGAGCCAATCCAAGTAATTTCTGGTGACGTTGTATTCGCTAGAATTCATTTCCAGCGACGATAACTTTTCAAGTTCCGAGTTGATGGTCTTGAGGACGTCTTCCGGAATGTCCGGGTAGTTGTTTAGTTGCTTGCGATACTTTTCAATGACAGCTTCCTTGTCATCGCGCTCCATCCCCAACTCTTTCTTGATGGATTTAAGTTGTTCCATTAGGAAGTATCGTCGTTGTGCTTCGGTCATTTTCTCTTCGACCTTGGATTGTATCTCCTGTTGCAGCTTACTGACTTCTCGTTCTTTGGAGAGCAACACGAGTGCCTTGTGCAATCTCATTTCCGGATCCTTCTCTTCCAATACGGCTTGTAAGTCCTCCGGTTTCCCCGCGGAGCAGATACTGGCAGCAAAGTCGGCAAGTCGGTAGGGATCGTTGGCATCCAATCGCATCGAGAAGAAGGCGACATTTTCTCGAAAGAGCGGATTGATCTGTGCGACCTCCCGAATGGTGCTCAAAATTTCGTTCGACAGGGCTCGTATGGTGTCGTCGGATCCCGTGTAATCGAGACGTGGCCAATGCGAAATGGTAACGTCAATGGGTGGACCCAAACTGTCGACGCTTTCGAGATTGACACGACGGTGTGCCAACAACAGTACCGATGCAGTATCACCATCACCTCCACCACCACCAGTAGTACCACTGGATGATGGATCGTCAGCGTCAAATTCCTTGTGATTGGTGTTGGTATTGTTGCTTGGATGATTGGAAACCGATCCCACTCCACGTGTCAATCGATGGATTTGTGCAAAGGTCCCGACTTTGTACAAATCGGACGGATCGGTAATGACTTCGGGTGTAGGTAACAAGACACCTCCCTCGGAAACACCGGTGGGATGCTTGCTCCGTAAAAAGACGCTAATGTAATTGTTGGTCGTGTTGTTGCTGCTGCTGTTGCTTCTTTGTAAATTCTCCAGTGCGTCGATGGTGGCAGGTTCTGTCAAGGTAACACTGGTCACGACACCAGGAAAGAGTGGACGATTCAACACGGGCAGAGCCAGGACATGAGGCATTCGGGGGGCTTCGTCACCGTATCCCCGACGAGGGACAATGGCAGAGAGTGAGGATGGTGATGATGATGATGATATCTTGTCGTTATTGTTATTGTTGTTACTTCCGTTGTTATCATCCTGTGGATTGCTGTTGGAAGTTTCAGAAAAGAATCGTAATTGTTGCGACTGGTTGCATCGTGTGACAAAATGATAGGATGCTCCTGATGCCGATGCTGCGGAAATTGTTGTTGTTTTCGAAGATGACACAGCAGTCAAAGCACTACCATCCACCGGCCGTCGTTGGCGACAATTTTGAGTGACGAATGGATGTGCTTTAGTTGTGATCCCATTTCGAAGTCCAGAAAGCCGCAGCATTTTTCCTTTAAAAATTGATCTTACAAGAACTGTTGGTGGACAATGGGAACCAATGGATTGACTGTGAGAGAGTGAAGTGGTGGTCGGTGTAGGGAGACGAACAACATCTACCGTTCTTCTTTTCTTTACTGTTTTTTTTTTGTGTGTCAGTGATTCGCGCGGTGTATGTTCATCACGTCGTAACGGTGATGATCACCGTGATGATGATGATGATGATGATGACGATGCATGAAGTTGTTCGATACCCAATCAATGGAGTGACTGTGAGTGCGGTAGTACCGGTAGTAGACTACGGTATGATACCCGTACGGTACCTTGGTACGTCGGTACATAGAAGTAGATGCAGGTATCACTGTCAATACCGAAACCGGTTGTCTGCTACTGGTATCATACGTTGTCCACGGTATCAATACCGAAACATACCGGTAGTAGTTGGACAAAAGATAAGGCGATTCTCGAAGAAGAGGGGAAAGACAGGTAGTTGTCATGAATTTACAGTTAAAATTGCCTCACAGTAGTCAAAGAGGAGTTTTTTTTACAGTTATAGCGCATGTAGTCTACTACCATACTAACTGTAAAGAGAAGTACCGGTTATACGACTTCATGTATTATATATTATCATAAAAAAAAGAAGTTGGAATGTGCCTGTAATCTACTACGGAGTAGTTTCCATGAAAGAGAGGCTGGAACAAAAAAATAGTTGTAACAGCAGTGTGGTCGAATACACGGGAAGAGAGAAGAATTATTACCACACGGATTCGTTCCGGAAGCCGCACAGTCAGTGACCTGTGCCCTCGTCTTTCTTTGTGGTGGTTGAAGCAACTTTTTGTTAAGCTCGTCGTCGTAGCCTTTCTTCCTGTTCCTTCAGCTGCGGATATTCCTTCGAGACGTTGCGAAATTTCGAGTTCGCTTCATCAAAAACCTTGATGCCTTCATCGACGCGAGCAACTGTCAAATTTGTTCCATGCTTTGACCGCATAGATTGGACCACCAGATCGGCAAAGTTACTTTGCCCGTAGACAATCGCAGAGCACTGCGGAGCCGTTTCTAGGATGCTTAAAAGCGTCGTCATTTCAAAAACATAATCTTGGGACGGTGTTTGTTGCTCCCATCCACCCTCGTCGGCCTTGTAGCGTTTACGACGAATGTACATCCAATTGAATGTAGGAAATTCAGTCAAGGCCTCACCGATTGCGTTGGCATCATCGGTAATGAGGAAAATGTTGGGTACTGTTTCTTGCGTTATCATGTTGGTCCGTTGGCTTGCGTTTACATATTCTGCAATGGAAAAGTATCGTCGGGCAAAGCCACTCGAGTGATGAAGGACATCGGATCTACGCACGTGCATCACCATGCAAGGCGTCGTCAAATTCGACCGCGTTTGCTGAAATTCATAAACCTTTTGCCAGAGCCAGGTTTGGGGGCGAGTAGCGTACTCAAAGACCCATTGATATACTGCTGGATCCCATATAAGGTACGTGTCATTGTGAACCGTCAAAGGTGTTTCATCAAGATGAAAAGCGTTACTCAAGGTTTCGTTCTCAGACGAAACTTCACCAACGGGACATTTCGTAAGAGGAAGAAAGAAGCAGTATATGTCTCGAGAGGGACAGGCTGCCATCGTTTTATTTGCTAAATACTCTCCCTTCCCTGCAGCATAGTGCCAGGGGTAATAATCCGAAATTTGAAACGGCCGTTGGAATTGTGCTGCTTGATACAATCCTCTATTGACATTGAGAAAGTCCGCACCTGTGGGAAACCCCAAAAGAAAACAATTGGGGAGACGGCGGATGAGCTATTGCAACATCTATCATCTAACGCATATATCACCATATCTCATAGATTGTACATACCCATTCCGGAACTCCACATGTGTCGTCGAAATACGTTCTGACAATCTGCATGGCGAAACTGTACGTCATAAATGGCTTGATACAAGGCAGCCTGGCGTTCATTCTGGATTTCTTCGTAACAGTGGTGGGTATCATTAGCATGAGACCGCTTCCAGGTGGGATGATGCGTCCACCACTCATCACTACTGTAACTCCAAGGCCAACAAACAAATTTGTCTGTGGTGTTATCACCAAAGATGGTAGTAGCTAGATTGGCGACGAGTTGAGAGGATCCTGTGTCAGTGGTACCATTGTTGGCGATAATGTCCGACTTCGATCCTTTAGTTATTTCATATTCCAGCTGCATGCGCAAGCCATCCGAATACAAGAACCTTAACTGGTGGACGATATTATGCTGTAACACTGCAAAGGACGAAATAATGACCAAAAGAAGCACAACTCGTCGAGACAGAACCACCTTGGCATCATTTCCATGGAAAGGGGACCTCACGTTGTTGCTGGAATATTCGGGTCTAGGAACATCTATTTGATCGGCCAAGATTCGAAGGACATCCGCCACATTTCGTCGAATGGACTGTGTGGTAGAAGAAATGAAAGGGAGAAGAAGAGAGTTGCAGGGGGAACAAGAATGTGCTGTTTCTTTTGCGGAGATTGCGTACCTCCATTTTACAGTTCTGAGACCGACAGTCAGACTCGTTCATCTTGTCGTCCAAACTTGTATCCTGTTCTTCGTTCGTTAATACTAAAGAGCAGTGACTGTGTAACTGCTACCAAGCAAGTAGCAGTTAAATGAGTGTTTACTCGTGTTTCTTCTGTCAATGTGGCACACTGGCTTCAGATCGACGTTGTAACAGTTGCTGTAATGGAAAAGGCTTCAGAACGAGTACAGGGATGATGGTGTTCAACAGATATTTCACTTCGCACACTGTTTTCAGTTGCTTCTACCACTACGTAGTACATAGGACGAAGTCAACAGTAGGAAAAGCAGTACTTCGTACACAGAATTTTTTAAGTGACCACTTAAACTTCCCAGTAAATGATAATTGTCCTTCTTTTACATACAGCCAATGAGATTTTCATGACGATGCACCAACGAAAAGTTTGTTCAGGAACAAATATGCTACATAAAAGCCGTTCAACGTCCAATAGCGATGCTTTCTTAACCGCCAAACACCTACTTCGAAGTAACAAATTTTCGGCTTGACACTGTGAATCCCCTCATCCCGTATATGATATAAATACTCGTGGTCCAGAGTTGAGATTTTACTTTGGTGGCCGCACATCTGTAACTGTAAATATAAAAAATATACTACGTTTATATACACGTGGGAATTTTTTTCCACCACCATATGCAGCCACGAGCACTCCTTACAACGGAGTACCGTATTACTAAACCAGGATGATAGGTACCTGTTGTAGTACGTAGTAGTAGCTTCGACAAACGTTTCTTCTGCCTTATTTTAGGCTCATTGTGACTGATGCAATACGGTAACATAATATTATTGCTTTCGAGCACAACTCCGTACAATCTACGTGATATTATTGGTACAGTCCACATAATTGGAACTCGACGCCCCTCCTCGGAGAAGGTCTTGTCTGGCTTTTGATGTATGACGGACAGACTGTGTCAAAACGTCACACCTGGACAGTTTTGCAGCGTGTTGACAACATAGTTCTACCAGTAGACGACGAGATCTACAGCAGCATTTAGGCCTCATTGCCCTCTTCCACAAAACCAACCTCCTTTGCCTCCTTCTTAAACCATGTCTTCTGCTCTTTCCACTTCGGCAGCACCAGCTGCCAGCAACGCTCCGTCGTCTCATGTATGGGAAGAAGCCACCAACACATGGGAAAGTGCCGTCCAAGAAGATGCCGAGGGAAACATCATCGTGGCTGGTCAAGAAAGTGTTGCCAATCTGATTCGACATCGTCGGAAACGGTTGGAACAAAATGATTATGCCCAACGAAACCGTCGTGTGGTTCGTGATATGATCCGATACATGTATGTCTTGATCGATGGTAGTCAATGGATGCGGTCCAAAGATCCCGTTTTGCCGGGCGGGACCAAATTGGAAGTTACCGTTCAGTTGTTACACCAGTTCGTTCAAGAATATTACGATCAAAATCCGTTGTCACATCTGGGATTTGTAATATTAAAAAATGGAGAAGCTGAAGTATTGACCAAACTCTCTTCCAGTTCCAAAACCCACAAATTGGCGCTCCAAACATTCTTACAGGAATCCTTACAGGAGGGACCGTCCCGTGGGGGCGTATTTTCTTTGCAAAAT
Source organism: Nitzschia inconspicua (assembly GCA_019154785.2). Lineage (NCBI taxonomy): Eukaryota > Bacillariophyta > Bacillariophyceae > Bacillariales > Bacillariaceae > Nitzschia > Nitzschia inconspicua. Next base: position 185,470 of record JAGRRH010000033.1, read on the forward strand.
GGCCTCGAAGTGGCCGGACGGAGTTTGGGACATCAACCAAGACACGGCTCCCGAGAAATTCTCATTCTTTGTGCAGCCTTATCCACCTGCGATCCCGGTCACATCCTCACCGAAACTATGCCACGTCTCAAGGCGGCCAACATTCGGGTCTCGACCTTTGCATTGGCGGCGGAACTACATATTTGCCGGAAGCTATCCGAAGAAACGGGAGGGGCCATGGGAGTGTGTCTGGATAAGGGCCATATGAGGGATTGGATGCTGGAACAGTGCGTACCACCGCCGGCGCTACGACGAGAATGGATGGAACATGGTTGCGAAATGGTCCAAATGGGTTTTCCAACACGGACCAAGTCCGATATTCCCGTATTGGTCCATGCCACCAAAGATACCAAGTTGATTACTCGAACTTCTTATACATGTCCCCAATGTTTAGCGAAAATCCAAGAACTGCCGGCCGATTGTGTGGTGTGTGGATTGAAGTTGGTGTTGAGTCCACATCTGGCACGAACCTTTCATCACCTGTTCCCAGTGGCACCCTTTTCCGAGTATATCCCACCGCCCACAGCCTCCATTGATGACGGAACGAACAAGGATAGCAACAATCCACAAACGACGTCTTCGGCTGTTGCCGCTGTATCGGCACCGCCTGCCTTGGCTGCATTATCATCATCCACTGCCAAGTCTGCTGCAAAACAACAACAAAAAAAGCGTTTGGATTCCAAGCTCCGTCTGGCGGCACCCAATGATGATCGTAACAGCTGTTTCGCATGTTTGCGAATGGTTGGAATTCCTAACAATGAGGATGGCGGGGATGCTGGAGAAGAGGAGCTGGTAAGTAAAGTAAACTGTACCTTGGTAAAGTACAGTACAATGCGATATTATGTGTTCTTCCTTTTGTGTGAAGTCAAACTTACGGTTATCATTTATTGCCATTTCCTATTACAAATGTAGCGTTTTTGCTGCCCCGAATGCCGCAACATTTTTTGTGTCAATTGCGACAGCTATCTGCACGAGACATTGCACAATTGTCCCGGCTGCCTTTTGAAAGACACTTCCTAGGTAGAGAGCGTCATTCACTGGTAAAAGAGATAAATCTACAACGAATCAATCATGCATCTTCCAGCATAAGCATCCCTCTGGCTCTAGTGATCATCTAACTATGATGGAACACTGGGACAATATAAAATCGTAGGATACTGCTTCAAAAATTCTGCTTTTTGACCCAAAATTCCACCCCGGCTACTTTTTCTGCCTCTGAACTCTGCCTTTAAACACCGCCGGATTCACGCGTTCCTTCTCTGGTAAATCAATATTGACACTGTGTTCGTGGAGTGTTGGGTTCAAGTAAATGGCCGCCTCCGCTACAGCCGAAAACCCGTGCACCAAATACTGGCATCTGGATAGCGAATATATCCACAAAAATTTTCGGTGTTCGATCAGGCTTGAAAGGTGGCCATGTCGTCTGTCGACAAGAAAATATTGGGTTGTGTCCGAAAGATGGATCGTTGGAGAAGTTCAGAAGCAGCCAGCAAATTGTTCAAGGTTCGGGCATCGTCTGTGACCAAAAAATCATCGGCGTGTTGTGTCGTTGCGCTTGCACGTAGACTTCGAAATATGGCAAGTAAACTTCCACCCCAAATTTCTCCCGACCTGATCCCTTGTCGGTCAAACGTATGTGTACTCCCAAGCATTGTTGCTGCTTCTGGGATTGCAAAGGTGTCTGGTCGATGATAGCATCCACCATTTCTTTGAACCATGGTTGCAATTCAAAGTATTTGTGTACAATGTTGAGACGCCCGTTGTTGATGTCCCCATAACCACTCAATGTCTTGTGTTGATAATCGGGTGTGACTTCCTCTCGAAGTCTTGGAAAGATCCATCCCTTGACTGCAAAATCGGCGCAGTAGTGCATGCCAGGAAGAATTTGCGGCAGTGACAGTTCAATGACGGGCAACATTTGAAAACACGGATTGTCAAAAGGAATGGGAGTCGGTTGAAAGCAGGATTGCCACATCCCATTGCCTCGCAGGGTGAAGCCTTCCTTTTGAAGGAGTCGGATGCGGAAATCCGGTCGATCCGGTTCTGTAACAAAAGAAGGGATTTTCCGGCGAGAAAGTGCTCCAAGTGGACGAAGTATCTTTGTATTTGACCTCTTTGGAGCACAATCCACAATTACTAAAGTAATACTTCTTGTACTACCAGAGGAATCGCAACGCCCCATCATCCTCTTTTCTTCCCTCTTCCAACGGTGATAGATCATTCGCTATAATCACTCCTGCGGAACTCATTCTCTCCGTCTTTGTGATTTGAGATCTTGACATCAACGAAATTTTTGCCATCGCATGGAGTGCTGCAAAGAAGCAAACTTACCTTTACTTAAACAGAACTTCGCGATTATTGTGTGGATCGGTGTTACACAATTATTTGCAATTGAATTGGATATGAGCAACAAAGAAAATCGCAAAGAGCAAGAGAGTCTTTGTCTTTGGGTCTACTTTTGCAGCATGTGTTTACTGTAAGTCCGTGCCATGTTTCAGACGTCCGTTTGGATGTACAATTTCTCATCAGACCATGGCGATAATTCTCAGAGATTTCACTCATGTACGATCTCACAAAGCAAGGACGGTTGATAGCTCCTAAACACATGCTAATAAAGTGATGCGAGAATCCAAGCCTCTCGGACGATTTCTTTATTATCATGTCGACGCTCCCCCTCCCAAACCCAAAATCCACTGTCAACCATCGAATGTGCCAATACGAAAATTTATGTTTTCACTTGACCCGATTCGAATTTGTGAATTTCGTAGAGCAACTGGCGTCCTCCCCATCAAAAACTAGAGGCACCAAACAGCCCAGTGGATGGCATTCAAGCACCATTCGTGACACTACCAAGCTCACAAAAAACTTGGAAGTCAGTGTCAAGCCTCGCAATATCATGGCGGAAGAGTCCTTTCGGGAGAACCCCAATGCCCAAATCTTTAAACCTCGCATTGTTTCCGGACCAATCCCAAGTTCTCATTTTGTTCTGGACGCCACAGTGATTCCCTTTGTCCGATATCAGATTGCCTATCGTAATCCGGGACATCATGGGTGGCAAGAGCTAGTCTCGTTGTATACGCTCATCGAATGTTTTGGGTTGCAGGACGAAGATAACATTCTTCTGGATCCTATATATGAAGATATCAGCGACAGCTATTACAGAGGTGAAGGCAAGGATATGATGGACGAAATGGGGTCCAAACTCATGGGACATTACAGCTACACGAAACATAAGGCAAATCCGACATTAAAGTCTTTAATAAAGACACCAAGGACCATCGACCGCCAATTCCCAATACTGGTTTGATTTGCCCCAAATATACCTTGACAGGAATGGGCCAAGTATGTGCCCATGCCACACTTTTTCACAATGGGACCCACCATTGGGGAGAGCGGATACTTGAGGACGACAACCTTACGTACCCCAAATTCACGCGGTATGAATTCGACGAGTCAGAAATTGAACCATTCCAACATGGCAGAGGAGGATTCTTCTGGCGGATGAGACAATTCATGATGAAAAATGTGGGCGTTCAAGACTTAGACACTGCGGTATTGGAGTCACAGCCTGCCCAAATACTGTTCGCCATGAACTCTTCCACCAGAGAACCAAGAGCGAGTTTCCCGTTGGACTCATTGATGGCAAATATGTAGCCACGATTTGAATCGAAAACTGTCAACATGACAACTCTCGTCATGCACACAATTACACTATTGAGGAACAGGTGCAGATGCTGTCGAGATCCAAAGTCGTTTTCATGGCCGTTGGAGGAGGATCCACCTTTTCCTGTATATTTTTGCCCCGAGGGAGCCATTTGATTCTGTTTTATGACCAAGAACTCCTCGATTGGGAATTGGGACTACTGGAACAACATCCCTCATATCCGCGTCCATTGGATTCCATTCCAACGATCCATCCTACATTCCTTCCTTTGGAATGTTGCGGAAATTTTGGATATAATATTGGATTGATGGCCGGTCGTTCTCCACACCGATGTTCTAATAATACGTCGAATTCATTTTACAGTTAACTTACGGTTAATTACAGTTATCTTACGTGATTCAACGTCAACTCATGACTAACAAAGTGCCGCGCTAATCGTGGAAACTTGAAAATCGGCGATACAAGGACAGCCTTGACTCTTGATCGATGCCAACTCAAAATACGACGCAGTAATAATTCCCAACATCCCGAGAACGCCACGAAGGAAAATGGGATGTGATACCTTGAACAGTAAGTTCGACATTCCCGGTCAAGATCGAATCAATGGGCCCTACGTGCTTCTGAAAGAATTCAACCAAGAGTGATATTACTCCAGTCTCTCCAGAGTATCAACGGTCATCAAGTCTTAAGGTGATCCTTCCTTCCTGCTGTTTCAAAACAGTCGCTCACTGGGACAGCACAGCATAGTATTATTTCTCTCTTCGTCAGGAAGTTGGTTTCCTGTCATTTTCATTATTTTACTTTGTGGTGGCTGCTTGTGTTAGAGCAATCCGTTCCACAAAATAGAGATTGCAAAAAAAGATCGAGTCGTTTGATTATATACAACAACACAGATTGAAGGGTACGATTCGTCCAACCCACCAATATGCCGTCGTCGTCATCCACCTCTCCCTCTACCTTGACGATGATGAGTCCACAAGACTTGGAAAAACTGCAACAATTACCGGGAAACAGATCCTGCATCGATTGCGGAAAAGCGCGACCGGACTGGGCGTCGGTATCTCTTGGAATATTCATGTGTCTGGAGTGTTCCGGACAACACCGTGGCTTGGGATCACACGTATCCTTCGTTCGGTCTGTCCGGATGGACTCTTGGTCCTCCACACAACTGGAGAAGATGAGGCTCTCAGGAGGTAACGCTGCCTGCAAAACCTTTCTTCAAAATCATGGCATCGATACGGCTCGATTCAGTATAAGAGACAAGTATGATTCACCGGCAGGACACTTGTTTCAACAAGTCATCACGGCACGACTGGAGGGAAAACCAGAACCAACACAACCACCAGTTGTGCCATCATCACGTTCAACAAACAACACCAATAGCAACACGTTGTCCAACAAGCCATTGTCCGCTGCATCCTTGGCATCCACTGGTAGCATGTCGACGACAAACTCAACGGTTGGAGTAACTGCCGGAGCTCCTCCTGTTCGGAAACAAATGGAAGGCTTTGGAAGTTCTCCCCATCCATCACAAGATGACGGCGACGAACAACGGCGACGTCGACAACAACAACGACGGAAACTCATCAAGAGTGTTGGAGGCGTGGCAGCAGCAGCAGTCGCGGGAGCATTGGCCGTCGGCCTCGCAGTAACGTCCAAGAAACGGTGTAGTACTGGTACTTCTACGACCACGACGCAACACGGAGCGACGACAGCAACCGCCCAATAAAAAAAGGGGCACAAAACAACAACAGAAATCGAGCGCCAGTATCATCCTCATCATCCTCAACTTGGATTTTTGTTTCGTCAAACGATTGTGTACCATAGCATGTACGTAATAGTAGAATCGTCATGATAACAATCATGTTGGTATGTCCTATAAAAATGAGTATTACACGTGCGAATTCGTGTTCACTGTCAAATGGAAGGCGTGGTGCAAACGAACATTAAACCACCTGATTCACGGAAAACTACGTTCAGTCGATCTAGCTTGCTAGCTATAGGCGCAGCAGTTAAGGTGAATAAACAAGAGTATTGGCATTTTATCATGTGTTATTGCAACACACGTCCATGACTACGACTACTTCTACTAACTGTAAGAACGTTTGCATGGCAGCAGGATGGGCACAACCATCTGTCGAGTTTCCGCTTCTTTTTATCTTTTTTTTTTTTTTTTTTTTTTTTTTTTTCAAAATCCAGCACCAGCGCTTGCCGTGGGAGCGTTCGGTGCAATGGGATTCGTCGCTACCTCACTGGGCGATTGATGTTTCAAAACGATCTGAAAATCGGCCGATTGACCTGCCAAAAGAGTATAATATATGACGTTGTGCACCTCGTCACTCGAGCAGGCAGCTTACCAATCCTTTTGTTGGATGCATCTTTCACCTCTATCGACTCGTTTGAAGAAGACAAATGCAGCACAATACTATCGCGTGTAATATAACTTTCAATGCAATGGCCTCGTTGATTATTAGTAGATTGGCTTGAGAAAATGGGTACTAACTGTAAACAAATATTGCTGACTTGCCTTTACAAATTTGCTACCTGGACCTAGACTCAGAGAGTTGTTGGTTAGATCGGTTCTGTGATAACAGTTAACAGTAAATGTTCCCAAAAGAGAAACCAACTTTGTAATAGTTTGGATGGGCCACCCTATGCCTCTGCAAGGACTTGATGAAAACTTGAGTAGGCTCAGGACCTGTTCCTGGACGAAGATCAAGGGGGGCTGAATTGATCCTGCCGTGTTACTTGCTGAGGATGACGTCATGCAACTGCTCTAAGCATTAGTAAGTGAGATGTCGTGATAGACTACGACAGTATTTGGTTTGGAATGCACCTTACTCACAGTCATAATCATCATGATCATCATCAAAGCACTGCTTAGATTGTACAGTAGACTACCGAAAGCAGTAGTACACTGGTGCCATGAAAGTTCGCAGTACTACTCGGAGTACGTAGCTATGAAAAATCAAATCTGTTAGAGAAATGCGAATACTCCGAGTTCCGAATTTCCTCACTGTGAGAAATCCGAAGTCTCATCAGGATACCCGAAGCCGTCGTCGTCGAGACGTGCCAACGTTACCCTACCAAGATCGCCTTTTCTGAAACTGTACTTACAGTCACAACAGTAAAGATTTCGATTTCATGCTAAAAATTTCGATTTCATACTAAAAACAACCTGGCACAATATTAGTATGGAAGTACAACATGAAAACTAAATCACTATCAAAAGAAAAAAAGAGAAAGAATCGCAGGAATTCCGGTCGTCGTAGCTGTCCTAGCGTTGCTACTAGCAGCAATGATGAGATTGCTCCTGGAGCCTTTGAAATCGGAGGCTCGACAGAAGAGACTTTCCTTAGCAATACAATCGCACCAATGGATCCAGAACAATTCCCTGCACCGGGGCTTTCACGTACGATGGTAGTACCTGAGGCTGAGCTAGCACCCAATCTTGATGAAATGGTTGCCATGGGAGTAAAGAAGTATATTCAGCATCAGACAATCCAAGCTGTTGCTATTTCCGAACGAAAGTCTCCAAGGGAACAGTCGAAGGGACGAGTATTCAAGGCTGTGATTGCAATCTTCTTTCTCGCTGTGATTGCAGCAGTCACAACAACAACAGTTGTTCTGAGCAAAGACGAAAATAAAAACAACGAGGAAAATGAAATCGATGTGCCTGGAACGAAGAATCCGTCCGTTAAAAATGAACAAACCTCAGTGGAAAACACAAATTCGACGCCTGGCCCAGTGGCACCTGCGGGGTGGGTCGTCCTTGGCCAAGACTTGTATGGCAAGACTTGGGATGATCAATACGGCTCCGCGGTTGCGACATTACATGATGGCCAGCGGATAGTTACTTGTGCACGATGGCCAGAGTTCTTCACACGAGTTTACGAATTCGATGTAGAAAATGGACTGTGGCAGCAGCTTGGAGATGAGTTTCCTTATGGAGCTTCTGGAGGTGTTGCTATTGATGAAACAGGCCAGCGGGTGGCTATTGCAGATTATACAAACGGAGGTATCAGGGTGCTTGACTGGATCAATTCAAGCTGGGTGGAAAAGTCGCATGTAGGTGTTGGGCTGACTGGTGAACCTTGGTTTCTTGGAATTTCTATATCCATGTCTCTAGACGGCACTCGAGTTGCGTTGGGAGACGGTCCTTCTGAGCAGGCCTATATATTTGAGAATACCGAGGGTGACTCCTGGGTACAGATTGGCGATGGTCTGAGTGGTTACATGTTTTCTGTGGGACTATCAGGTGATGGTCGCAGGGCCATTGTTGGAGCTGAAAATGCTGCTACTGTCTATGATTGGAATGATGTTCAATGGGTGGAGGTGGGTCAAACCCTAACTGACGACGGTTCACAGGGTGACTTTGGGTCTCCCATAGCAATATCCCGCAATGGAAATGTTGTCGCTGTTGCAGCAAGTCGAGCTAACGCCGGTGCTGCGGCAAATGGACTTGTCCGGGTTTACCAATGGTTGGAAAACAATTGGCTTCAGCTTGGAGATGACATTGTGGGTGAATCTCCATATGATGAATTTGGCTCAGCTATCGCATTCTCTGCTAACGGAACCCGTATTGCCATAGGAGCGGCATATGCAGATCCTGGATACGTGCGAGTATATGAATGGAATTCTGAGCAGTGGATGAAGATTGGGATTGAAATTGAAGATAGCCAAGACTCGTACTTTGGGGGAGCCGTTGCTTTGTCCGACGATGGAGAGGTGGTTGTAGCGGGCGATTGGTCCTATGGTTGCGACGGCGGATCTTGTGGATTTGTGCGCACCTTCTCCTTTCAAGCACCGTAAATGAAGCACATGGTGTCAAAATATGAAAGCACTGCCAGAAAAACGCCAAAAATGTGTGACTGGACCTTGAATTCTTTGCTTCCGCCATTTTCCATTTTTCGAGAGGATAGTTTATTATATGTCTCCAGTGTATATATTATTATTGTTGTACTATGTAGAGTTAGTAATTGAACAACACATGATCACTCTGTGAAAACATGATTGTACGTTGCTTTTGGACGGTGCCCTATTGGAGTTTCCGTAATTAAACACTATTTTGCAATCAGATTCTGGCTGATCAACTCGTCTTGAAGAACAATCAGATTGATTTTGTTTCAATGAAGCATTTTTTTCTTTTTTTTCATTTCTTTTGGATTTTGGTCTAGCTCTAGAGAGAGAGATAGGCAAAACAGTGATAGTTGGTATTCATTACTTGATGTTGTAACACACACTTTTACTCATAAAAACTATTAAGTAACGGGAGTAGGTTACAAGTATCCATCCATGTCTGATTTGTCTCTTTTTTATCCAGAACCAGCACTTGCCGTGGGAGCTTCCGGTGCAAAGGAGGAATTCGTCGCTGCTACCACACTGAGGGATGCGCCGAACGATTTGAAATCCGCCAATTGATCTGCCAAGGAGTCCATAACGTTGGACGTGTTTTCTCCACTCGAGCCACCGGAGTAGTCCTTCAGTGGGGTACTGTTACTGCCGCCCTTGTCACCGACCAGTTTGCTTTCAAACATGGCAAGTCGTTTCGGAGCGATTGTGCACATGGATGCCATGAGAGACGCTTCGTTCATCATCGAAGCAAGGCTACCATGAGTAGTAGTGGCACCCGGATTGGTTGACACGATACCGTTGGATGGGGTACCGGGTGTTCCACTACTACTGATCGGGTCTACTGCAAATGGCATGTCATCCGCCAAGTCATGATCCAGGAACGCTTCCGAATTGGACCGGCCCCGACCATAAATGTCATCGGAAATACTGCCAGATCGAAGATAATAATCATTCATGAATGGTGCACCCGACAAGCTCTCGACATTGTTGTGGTCCATGACATGTTGTTGTTGTTGTTGTTGTTGGTTGTTGTACATGCTGGCGGCGAACGATGAATTTGCATGTATCGAATAGTAGGCCTGCGACGGTGGATGCTGGAAGGGACTCGAATGAAGAAGATCGAGAGAGGTTTGGTGATGTTGTAGCGCGGAATCATGAATTGATGTTCCATCCGTTGTACCAGTTTGGTTTCCATGGGGGGTGTTGCCGGTACCTTCCGACAGAGGCTGGTTGGGAGCTTCTCCAACAAAGCCTATCGGCCTTACAAACGGCGGAGTTACGGCAGCCCTTGCAGGAGGAATGAGACCACCACTTCCGACACTGTTGGGCGTGAAAGGTCCTGTGATACCGATCGATGGCGTTGCGCTCAGTAGATATCCCGGGGGTGTACTTCCCAAGGGTGTCATGGGTCGTAACGATGGCGACTGACTGTACGATGTTACGGGTGGAAATTGAGGGCCTTGGATGCTGATCGCCGTCGAGGTGTTATTTGTGTTTGGTGTGCCAGGAGATCCTGCGTCACCGATCTGACCTCTACCTCTTGTAGTGGTGTATTGCTGTAGAGTTGGAATGTGATTGTTGTATGCATAACCGTATTCCCCAGCTGTTGTGGCAGCGGCTGTTGGCTTCATCATGGGGGAGGTGGACAATCCGACGGGACTACTGGCGTTGAATTGGGGCGGTGCATTGTGCAGCGCTGCACGCCTCTTTTCGGTCGCCGTTATTGCATCGGTATTGCTTGTATCGTCTCCATTCTTGTCATGGTTCGTTTCTGTTTCATTCTTGTTGGTACTGTTGTATCCATTCTTGACAGATGTGGTATCATCAGCACTGTTGAAGCTCAAAGATTGTTCATCGCTCATCATGAGTGCCAGAGATAGACCGCTTAGATTCTTGGATTGAGAGGACAATCCGCGAGTATAATTGCTGTTGCTGCCACCATCCTTGAGTGGCTGTTCAAAGTCTTTCATTCTGGAAGCAACCGACAGAGGCTGCACAATGTTATTATTATTACCACCACCAGCACCACCCTGACCTTGACCCGGTATCTGTGTCCCATCATGATGGCTATCCATATCGCCACTACTTTGTGACTTGTGCGCTTGATGGAGATAGTGGTGCCGTTGATGATGGTAGGACCGTGGTCCAGCTGCTGGATGGTTCTGAGAATGTCCATCATGGACGGTATCGTGATGGTATAAGGACGAAACATCGGAACTGGCCCGTCGGTACAGGTTCCGATGTCCGACATGTTGTGGAGCCGATTGTGCCGTGATGGTGTTGGCATGTCGCACTTGGTTTGCCACCGGTATGGGGACTGGTTGTTGCTGGCGAGACACCTTCATGGGTATCGCTTGTGTCTGAGACTGTCTTACTGGTCCTCCGGTACCATTGCTATAATGACTATTACGTGGAACAAGGTTGGTATGTAGTGGAGAAGGTTCTGGAAGCAATCGCAAGACAACGTCTTTTGGAGCATAAAAGACTTTCCATCCAAGTTCTCCGTATGGAGTTGGGACACAATGTGGCTGTCCCTGACTGGAAAATCCCTTTTCCGAGATCAACGAAGTGACATCGTCTTGTCCTTCACTGACAACATAAATCGAAAACCCAATGGGTGGTGACGATCCATTCGGTAGGTACGTCGGAAGGGTAATTTTGCGCAATCCCTGTGCCGGTAACATCCTCGACCAACAATAGAGCGTCCTCAGCCAAATGACGATATTCTTGCATACCTGTCTCAATTGTACGATTGGATCGGGAGAAGCAAAGGCTGTTGCAGCTGTGAAGGGACCACCACCACCTGTGTTGTTGTTGTTGTTGTGACTGCTGTGACTACCAATACCATTGCTGGGAGCATATTCCAAACACCATCGTTCCAACAATTCTCGTTCACCACCCGAATGTTGATAGTACACGTCGAGTCGTAACGGAACATGCAAGGCTCGTTTCCAACGTTGCAAGATGGAACTGTTTAACAGCAACAAAAATACAACATAATTTACAGTTACAACATGATGATGTTATACATAATATCATTAAAAAAAACAAGTTAGATACGACCTGTCCTCGTAACAGTTTTTCACCAAATGTTATACTCGTAGACACGTACCGAACCCCTTGCACTTCCGGAACAAACAAATTGAATCGACTGGTGCTTGCACTAATAGAACTACTACTACTACTAGCACCACTGTTGCCACTGTTGTTGTTGTTGTTGTTGTTGATCGAATACAGGTTTTGATATTGATGTTGTTGTTGTTGTTGCTGCTGCTGCTGCTGCTGTGTAGCCCTGTTGGTTGGATCGATCCAACATCGACTTCCGACGACAATTTCGGCCGCTTTGGCGATTGCTTCAAAGACCACTTGATCACATTTGGCACGTGGACCGTTCGTTTCGATGGTTGCATTGCTTGTGGATGATGTTGTTGTTGTTGTTGTTGCTTGATGTTGTTGTTGTTGTGATGGAAAATAGGACTGTTGTTGGTGTTGCTGTTGCTGTTGCTGCTTTTGTCCAAACAACATCATGTGAGTATTAGTAGTAGGATGGTTACCACCGTTGATTACATCCTTATTACGGAAAGATGGAGAAGATGTTGTAGTGGTAGGTGTAGGAGAATGGGGAGAATGGTTGTTTTCCCAAGAAGATGTCATATTGATTGTTGTTGGTCGTTCCAATGTTACTGTTCCAACTTGAATATGATGATAATTATGATACTATTATCTCAACAATACTTCTCTTTTTTTCTCTCTCTCTACTACTAGTACTACTACTACTGCTTCTTCTTCTTCTTCACCTTTCTTGTGAAGGTATGAGAGTAGTCTACTCGTTTTGTTGGCTGTGAGCTTCTCACTGACAGTAGTTGTAGTAGTAGTGAAACCAGAAACCAATACTACGTACTACTACTATTGCTGTTATTACAGTTATAACTGCTTTTACACTGTACTCGAAGGACGACGTATTTTTTATCATAAAAATATAGTGCGGTAGTACCGGTAGTGTAAGAATGTCTACCATGTCTACGTACGTCGTATGATTGAGACGACAAAATAAATATCACATACAAACTGACTCTGTCATATAAGATGTCCAAGACGGCGGCTCATCAACATCACAACAATATTATTATTGTTTCTCTCTCTTGGTTTGTACATAGTAGTAGTACTACGACGAACCGCTTGACTGTGAATTCGAAGATTCGACCTACCGTACCTACGGCTGCTCGTCCCGTACCGGTACATTACACGGTAGCTATGATACCAGTACCGGTATCATAAGTCTACCGTATCATTCCCACCGCTCGCTCTCCTGCGGACGAAAACAATCGCCATGCTGGGACTTTTCTTTTGACACTTTCACATACGGTACGGTACACCGGTAGTACGGTACTTAGTAGACGGTATGTAGTACTACGACGACCGTACGTATGGAGGTACCCAGAGTTCATACTCACAAATACTACTAAAGTACTCGAAGTAATTATTTTATTCGTTTCCTGGTTCGTATCATATGACATTGCGGTACTACGATGCTTCGGTATGTACCAAGTACCAACTGTGGTCATAAATATTACATAATAAAATAAAATGAATGACAATGTAGTAGTCATAAAAGTACGCGTTTAGATTCTGTTCCAGAATGACTTTTCGTCCATCGAAAAAATAGAGCATTACATCATCATCATCATTGTCCCTTTCGTTAACAATGGAAACGTATCATGATAATAACAATATAATATTCGCAAGTCAATCGGCAATCCAAAATCTACAGACGCCTTCTTAAAGCACGATATTCTCCGTGTCTTGCTATGGTACGATGCGAACCATCGTCCGAAACATGATGACCTTATTATGACCTTCCAGTTAATTAACTGTAGTAACTGTTTAAAGGAACCTTGTCATCTCGTCATAGCTCTACGGTAGTGGAGGTAGGTCGATGGACTACCGGTACTGTAGCTACCGGTACTACCGTAGAGCAAGGAGGATAGTACCCTGGATTTGTGCTGTTGCGGGACTCGCTTGGATTCAAAATTCCCCGTGCAAATTGTACACAAATTTCGTACGACGAAATTTAAAATCAAATTTCAAATTCATTGGATTCCATGTGCGCGTGCCAACCCTTCCCATGACCTTCGCAACTTCCCTCATCGACGACAATCACATCACAATTAATTTTCGACAACAACACAATTATTTTTTTTGGTTAACGACAACATCAATCTATTTGCAGAGTCGAAATGGCCAGAAAACGCTACAACATCGGCCAGAAACTCAAGTTGTTGGATGAGTTTGAGACATTGCGGCAGCAAGGCTACAGCCGACGCAAGGCTGCAGCGTCTTTGGGTGTGCAGCCGATCCAAATTCGGAAGTGGACTCACAACCGACCAGTAATGCAACAATGCCCACGAAAGAAAAAGTCCATTTGCAAAGGAAGGTTGTCAGCACTCAAGCATCTTGAACAACCCTTAATTGGTTGGTGCCTCGATCAACGAGCCGAGGGCATTCCTGTCACCTATGCCTTGCTACAAATCAGGGCAGGACAACTTGACGAGGAGTTCAGACAAAGACCAGAAAAATCTCAATACCACATGATCCGCGCCCTTTGCCGTGCAAACGAGATTGTTCTGAGATGTGTCACACACCAATCTCAACGGCGACCACAAGATGTTGCTGATGAGGCTTTGGAGTTCCTAGTAGTTGAGAGACCAATCGTTGGTGCCCCTGGAGTCAACCTTGATGTGGTCCTCAACATGGACCAGACTCCTGTCTTTCTCTCCATGCAACCAAAGCGAACACTCAATTTGAGAGGAGAAACGACAGTCAATGGAAGGAAGACATCAAACTCCACCAACCGAGTTACAGCGTCATTAGCTGTGTCAGCAAGTGGCCTGAAATTAAAGCCCATGCTTATATTCAAGGGCACTCCTAACGGACATATCGCCAGGAGGGAACTTCCGGCACTCCCACAACGTAACGAGCTCGTTATGGTGTGTCAGGAAGCTGCATGGCAAGATGACAACAACATGGCCAAGTGGATTGACCTGTGCCTCGTCCCATACCTGCAAGAGTATGGCCAAGGCGCTGCAGCAATCCTGTACCTTGATGCATTCACTGCCCATTTCAGCGCATCTACAAAGGCAAAACTGGAGACACAGGGCGTCCAGTTGAGAGCGATCCCTCCAGGATGCACTGGACTCGTTCAACCCATTGATGTCGGCGTTGGAAAGCCATTCAAAGATCGGGTGAGACAGAAATGGATCGAGTGGATGATGCGACAAGACGCAGAGGCACCAGTCATGACCAACGCCTCACGCGCCGACTGTGCCGCTTGGGTGGCGGAAAGTTGGAGGAACCTTCCGCAGAGCATTCTTAAAAACAGCTGGAGAAAGAGTGGATTCAGTTGGTTTCCTGCTGATGTTGACGATTCCGAGGACGCCGATGCTGAGATTGCTGATGTTGATTTTGCCGATGCTGAGGACGCTGAGGTTGCTGATGTTCCTGATGTTGCTGTTGCTGATGCGGCTGAATAGACGATCAACCAAAACAAAATAATTATTGAGATGGAAAAACAAACATCCATTTATTTATGTATCTAGAGTAAAATTTCTAGTTACTTTCTTCATCGGAATCACATCTCTCAACGAATGCATTCAATACATCATCGCCTACCATATACTTGTCGATAATTTGAGCAACAACGACACCTTTGTGCTGGGTCGAATATTTGTTCTTGGCCTTGTGACTGGTTCCCCAAAAAATGTCGGTAACTTGACAAAGACGCCCTTCCAACCTCTCTGAGTGCTTCATGGCAGCAGGGTTCACACGTCCAACAATACATCGGTCAATGCCTTCAGTCACCCACACAGCAGCAATGATAGTAGCGTATCCCCCCGAAGCTAAAATGCAGAAGGACAGGACGATAGTGATGTGATGAAAAAAATGAAAAAAAATGGACAACAAATTAAGGGACAACAAATTGGACGTACTAGATTCGACAACAGTCTTTTTCAACCGGACAACAGTATCATAGTCAATGTTAGATCCGCAGCTTGAATGGTGTTCGCAAGAGCAACCAAAATCGGGGCTGCTAACACCAAAAATGGCAACAGAAGCACTGGAGGAAGTTGTTGTTGTCATGGCATTCGAAATAAAAAATAATAATAATATTTTATTGTAAAGTTTCAGTTTTTCCCATAAGGTGCAGCTTGTGGTGACGCCGATCGTCGAACTATGACCGGCGCGGAGCGCTCGGACGGAATCCTGAAAATTGTTTTTTGGTAACACGATTCGGAAGTGTGAGATTATTATTTTTGGGAACTGGTACATTTTGTACATACGTAGGGGGGGGGGTACTATTAGGCCCGGATACTATCCTCCTTGCTCTACGGACCTACATACCGGTAGAGTTTCTACCGGTACTTCGAGTGCTACCAGAATCAATCAGCATCTCTCCATCCATACGACTTACCCTACTAACTATACCGTATTACAGTTAGGTATTTACTCTGTACGACCGTAAAGAATGAAACATCTGGTAGAAATCATACACTACCGTCGTAATCTTCTAACTGAAATAAACTTCAGAGTTTTTGGAAAGCCCATGTTCTTGTATGATACACATCAAAATCACAGTCACATAAATTGTCTGTTTTCAGGTCTCTACACTACTATTCTTATTAGTTGTAGCTCTATCTCAAACACCTCCTCGTTGAGATAAATGTCCACCAGAAGTTACGGTCATTTTATGCACAATATTTCATGTTCTATCATAGCTTGCTCAAGCCTATTGCAGTTGACTACCGTACTCCAGCATGTTGCCGTCCAAAGATAAATTCGCGATAGAACATCGCTCCAACAAGAAACAGCAGCAGCAGCAGCAGCAGCAGCAGCAGCAGCAACGACAACGACAACGGCCGTGTTCCATACCATGCTTTTGTTCTTTCCCAAAATCGAAGGTTGTCTCGTTTCTTCTGTCGACGATCATCTTCCTCATGACCACCCACCAAAGCGCAACCACGATAACGGTGGCAGCGTTTTCCTCCTCCTTCTCCAATAATCCGTATTTTAGTGGCTGTTTGTACGAACAGTCTCAACGACACAACAACAATAACGACAATAACGACAACACCAACATGTTGGGCTCATCGTCGTATCAGCATTACCGACCCCGTGTATGCAATTCGAACGATCCACCGGAAGCCGTACAACAAAACCTATGTCGATCTCCCGATTTTGAATCGTATTTGGAAATACGCATCGCCACTGGAAATTGGGACAGTGCCACCATGCTGGCATGGTTGACACAAATTCTTTTGTCCGAATTGGCCGGTATTCCGTCGACCATTGAATCGGGGATGTATGGATCCTCCAGAGATTTTTACGACGTCAACGGATCGATCGATTACGATACTGGTTTGGGAACCGATGCACTCGTGACAGCTGCCGATTTGCCCGATTCGGATTGTACCAAAATACCGAAACGGGA
The DNA here is from genome assembly GCA_019154785.2 of Nitzschia inconspicua. Lineage (NCBI taxonomy): Eukaryota > Bacillariophyta > Bacillariophyceae > Bacillariales > Bacillariaceae > Nitzschia > Nitzschia inconspicua. The sequence goes on from JAGRRH010000033.1 coordinate 202,512, forward strand.
GGGGGAAGGCTACCAACCATGTGCACATTTTTATCCAGAATTCTGGGGAGAGCCGACCTCTGCTATCCAACAAGGCAAGGTGGAGCCTGCCGAGGCAACGGGGTTTCTCGGATATGAGACGTGGTTCGTCACCAAATTCACCGCTCAAGAATTTCCCCAGTTTGTCTCGTACCATGGCTTGGAGCAACCGGAAAACAGACAGCTGTTGGCCCAGACCTTCCAGCGACCGACCACTTGGGGGCAGTATTGTGGGCAAGTATCGTCGAACAATTGCTCAACGCCGGACGACGTGGCAATACGACCACCACAAACCAACCAAGAAGCCGATCAAATGTTTGCTTTCGCAGATGACGGGTCCAACCATTCCCTTCAAAACAAACCACTGTACACGGGCCACTTTCGATACACGGAAAAGAACAATTGCACCTTGTGGCCATCCAACTGTACTGGCCATATTGCCAATTTCCCATGCGGATGGAGCTCCAGTGAGTCCCACTGCCTCCCTGCCTGCCACGTACTGAATACGCTGCTAACACGTATCAGTACGGGCAAAAATTACGTCACTATTTCCAAAACAAATAAAGCTCACACTACTCTCTGTCTCTCTCCTTCGACTGTTCGTTCTCTTCCTAGATATGGAATCGCAGATTTATCATCACAACATTCCTCTCGATCCCAATAACGGTCCAAACGGTGGTCCAAACGGATACTCCGAGTCGCAACTCAACGAAATGTGGCATGCCGCCAATTACACAAGGTCACATTTGATGATGCAATGGTATGTCACATTGTCTCTGTTGTGATCAATGGAAGCGGAACAAAAGAAGTCGTTGGTAGTTTTCTTGATTTCTCACACGAAAACCTTTCGTCTGGTGCGTCATGATACAGGTGGGTACCGACACCTCTGTTTCAACAGTATTTGAATACAGATGCCGAAATGCAGCAAGTGACGAGGCGCCCGTACACGCGAGAATGTGCGTATGCTCGGGCAGAATGGAAGGATGAGTGTGCCGTCGATGTAGAAACCAGGGTAGGCGCACCGGAGGAAGCCTGTGGTGACCCCGTGGAACCGTTACGAAAGTTGGTAGCTGTTGGCTTGAAAGAAGCGCTGGACTCACCCGACATTCCGGAAGAGGCCAGAAGCCCAGCCTACGAGATACTTCGTCACTTCACCATTTCGGAAATACAATTGGGAGAACTGTTTGACGCATGGGAATCGTCACCTTCCCCGCGTGATGCAGTGTGCCAATGGGCTATCGATAATTTGGAGCAGTATTTGCTGCCGATGATTCCACCATCCTACCCGAGAGTTGTGCAAGAAAGTACACATTCGTCATTTGGATTAGCATCAATGGTGGTAGGAGGGGTCGCAACGATGGTGGTCTTTGTGACGGCATTGTTTGTGTACCAAATGAGAAACACACCATCTATTCGCTACGCGCAAAGTCGACTTTTTGGCGATACTGTTGGTCGGGTCTTTCTTTGTCGGAGTTGGGTCCATTCTATTGAGTGCTCCCGCATCCAGTGGTACTTGCATTTCCTCAATCTGGTTTGTCAATTTGGGGTACACACTCGAGCTGGTGCCGCTGATATTGAAGGTTGCTGCAATCAATCGACTCATGTCTGCAGCTCGAGAGCTACGAAAAATTCGAATCAGACGAGGCGTTTTGTACACGTCTGTGGCGTCTATTAGTTTATGTATCATCGTCTACTTGACAGTGTGGACGGTACTGAGCCCTCCCGAAGCAGCAACAGAATACACCATGACAGATTCAACTACAAAATTAGAAGAGGTGATCGTTGGGAAGACCTTGTACTGCAGTGGTGGTGGGAATTCGAATGCATGGCAGCTTGCAGCAGTGGCATGGAACGTGGTCCTGCTATTCGGCGCCTCTGTCTTGCGTTTCAATCGCGCAACGTGGTACAGATGTTCAACGAAAGCCGCACCCTGACTATGATGATCTACTCGCACTTCATCTTTGTCCTAGCAAGGATCAGCATTATCTCTCTTGATGATCGGGTAGATGG